>JASSUY010026365.1:0-31348 GCA_032466535.1 Forpus xanthops | reverse complement strand
ATAATTTATCTCTCATTCTAGAAAACGTTTCTGAACACTCAGACGTGGCTCTGGTGTATTATTATCTTGTGTTGTAACTGGCAGATTAGTAGGAGTGTATTATATGTTTCTAATGACACCCACATTATTGCCAGGGGCTGTAGGGGCACACATTGGACTCTGCTCCAATGAGTTTAAGCTCCTGAAAGACAACACATACCTATACAGACAGAAGCTGAAGTGATGCAAATCTGGGAGGCTCCAGGTGATTTAGAGCCTTATAGGGTTTGACCTAGAGAGAAATGAAGGAAATAAACCTTAAAGGCCAAAGCGGTCATCATGGAGATGTGCTGTGGTGTAAAAGCAGCTGGGATGGGATTTGACCTTTCCCTTTTTGACCACACTGGCCTCTAGAAATCTCAGCACAAGAGCAGAGGGACCATTTGTCATCCCTGACAGTTAGGGCAGTGAGCTGATGGCGCTTCAAGGGCATGGCAACCACATTCCCATGTCATGGGAATTGTCCATCTACACTGTGCATGCTGGAAGAGCTGTCTTTGTCTCTGGGGTGGTGGACTGGCCTAACTTCAGTGGTATTTCCCAGTGTTTTTGCATACCTTGTGCCTGCAATGGTCAGTGTACATAGCTAGCTTATGTACTTTTGGCTCTAAAGACAGGCCAAAAGCTATTTTCTTGCTATGTTCACTGGTAGTCACACACTGTCGTGTTCAGCAGCAGTAATTTTTCTCCTTCTTGGTAGCTGGTTGAGTGCTGTGTTTTTGATTTTGGGCCTGGGAACAGCACTGATAACACCCGTGTTTTCAGTTACTGCTTGGTAATGTTTAGCCTGGCCAAGGACTTTCTGAGTCTCATTCTCTGCCAGGGAGAAGAGGAGGCTGGGGGGAAGCAAAGACAGGATACCTGACCCAAACTGACCAAAGAGGTATTCCATACCACAGCACCTCATGCCCAGGATGTGAAAAATGGAGGGCAGAGACCCAGAAAGGTGGGGGTGAACTGCTTGGTCAGGCTGGGTATAGTGGTGAGCTATTGTATTCCTTTCCCTTGTAATTCTCTTGTATTGGTGGTAGCAGTAGTGATTTGTGTTATACCTTAGTTACTAAACTGTTCTTATCTCAACCTGTGGGAGTTGCCTTCTTTCGATTCTCCTTCCCATCCCTCCAGGAGTAGGGGGAAGAAAGAGGGGGAAGTGAGTGAGAGAGCAAAACTGCATGGCATGAGGGCCTTAAACAACGACGTGCACATAACAGCTGTGAGAGATGCTTGGATGCTCTGGGAACTGACTGTGTTGCCATCAGCAGAGTGAAAATGATGGAAAAGGAGAAGTCTGAGCAAAAATCAGGACAACACTGGGAGTTTAATATCCAGTAGGCAGATAAATATACAACAGACTCTCATTGAACCTCTCAGGAGCATGTGGGAATAGGCCCCTCTTGCTGAAAGAGTGTAACAGATATACAGGCTGCATACAGTGTTTTGATAGATTTACTCAAAGGGTTAAGAAATAAAAGGGGTAATCTTTTGCATTCTCCTCTTGGAGCACCTCATCCCTTAACTGTAAGGGTTGTAGGTGAATTGATAGAATCATAGAATGTTTTGGGTTGGAAGGGACCTCAAGATCATCCAGTTCCAATCTCCTGCCATGGACAGGGGCACCTTCTGCTAGACCAGGCTGCTCCAAGCCTCATCCAACCTGACCTTGAATAGGCCAGGGATGGGGCAGCCACAGGAGAGGCAGTGCTGGAAGGATATTCCACTCAGCTATAGCTGGTTGTGGTGACAGTAGCTGGTATTATTGCTTTGTGGCAGGGTAGGCTGTGCCACTGGTAGTCTGCTAAGTACCACCTTCCCTGCTTTGCCAGTGTGCATTTCCTGCCCTGGAGCATGAAACATGCTCAGCCTTATCTCACCTTTGAGCTTCTGCCTCTCAGATAAAGCACTGTCAGAAGTGTCACCATGGGAGGAAGGACACATCACCACTGGTGATGTAGGACAAGAGACACTCTCCCCAGTACTCGGTTGAAGGTTCTCAACTGAAAGGGATTTCATAGGAGAGCTTCAGGGTTTTTAAGAGGCTCCAGAAGATATTTCTGTCAGAAAAACCTTTGGAAGTCTATCAGCCAGCCTGAGGTTCCAAAAACTTGTAAAAACATGTGATTTCCAAAGCCATATTCTCTGTAGAATACCCATACCACTAGTGTGTTTTCTTTTATGCTTTATCCCAGCAAGCAGACAGTAGCTCTATGATGTATAAAGTAATGAAATTAGTCAGTAGGCTGCAACCTTGCCCAGAAACCAAGTGACTGAGACAAATTATCCACCTATAATTACTATTTTTACAAAAGGCTTGCCCAAACACTGTTCAGTCAAGAGAAGCCCAGGAGATGCCATGCCTTGGTATTTGGTGTCCCTGTGTCACTCCCAAGTGATCCTGCACAAGGTACCCATACACATCTGGCTGCTTGAGAATATATGGATGAGTAGTCAAGTGGGTAGAGCCAAATAAAGTTAAATATAATATGCACAAGAAGGTCTGTGCAGTATTTCCTGCACTAGGACTGGTATTTTTACATCTAGAAACACTCAGATGGGACCATGAAACCTAATGTGAGGGAGACACAATCACAGCTAATGTCAAAACCCCCCTGTGATGTGCCCAAACTGGGAATCTAAGTAGGACAGGGAAGGCAGATGTCAAGGGATTCACTGTTTGTATGAAAACCAAATGGAGGGCTGTGATTGCAGCATATACTTAGCATATCTAGAACAGCTTGTTTATCTCTGCTATTAGATCAAGGGCATTCAGGATGCAGTAGTAAGAAGTTTAACATGTTCTGGCACATAAAAGATGAGTCCTGTGATTTTAGGTACGTGTGCTCAGGAGTGGGGCATAACAAAACCTGATTTGGTTGTTCTAGATGAGGTTTGTTAGCTTGACTAAGTCAGAGTTACGCAGAGATGCTGGCACATGATGCTCCTTTGTGAAGGCCTCACTGCAAACAGAAAAACAATAATGTTTGCATGCTGTGAAGAGGCAGCAATAAAATCAGATTTTGAAACCATATTCCTGCATTTCAACAGCAAATTGAAATGCTCACATTAACTGGAATTACCTTTACAGCCAGTCCCAGTCCTGGCTGAGATAATTGAGGTCTTTCATCTGTTAAGTATAAAGAATGTTTTATTTCCAACCAACTGCTCTTGAAGGTCCCTTTCCCTAGGAATATGAATGGGAGTTTCTGTACTGAAGAGTGGAAATTGGAGCAAGCATAATTATGCTCCCATTTTATGCACAGGGGAGAAAGATTTGGGAGACTCAAATCCCAGACCTTAAACTTTCAAATCTCAGCCTAATGTTCCATCCCCAGATAAATCTCTCCTTAATGAAGGGTAATCACATTCCAGAGGCAAAGCTCCCCAGCATTTGGGGGGGCAGAGCTCTTTTTAAGCAATTTAATGCAGGTGTCCCCAAAGAACACTGTGTGCAGTGAGTATTTTGGTTCACTCTGAACACAGGTTGTAGCTACCAAAGCTCTATCAGCAGGGTGGAGTATAATTGCCATATGTGTTCTCATGATGCGTTTGCTTGGCACCTCCTGATTATATCCTCTGTGTAGATTATGAGAGAGGTGTGATCCTCACATCCGTCCTGAATGCAAGGAGGCCATGCTTCTGCTGGATGACAGCAGATGGGCTGGATGTTGCTATGACCAAGGCATGCTAGAGACCTACCCAGTTTCTGAGGCCTTCAGATTACTTTCTGTTTAATTCTCTGTGCTTTTTGCACATAGCAAGCTGGTGGGTAAGAATGGGGAGGGAAATGCATGTAGCTGGCAGGATGGACGATTGCCTTCTCTTCCTTGCTGTAATTCATCTTTCCCTATGACTTAAGTTTCTCCCTCAGTAGGCTGGTAGGGCAAAGCATTCAATAAAATGGCCTAATGCACAAAATGTCCAGCATCTACACATGACATGCACTGAGGCACTGAGGGACACTTATGCTACTGAGGTGGACTCAGGTTTGGGCACACACTGGGCAACTCTCAGGGCTATGGGAGCATGAAGTCTTCCTCATGCTCCCATCTGCTCTGAGCCTTTAGGGACTGGGCTCAGTGGTCCTCGAGAGGGGCAGTGGCTCATGAAGATTATTCAAAACAGCTTTACCTCTTCAGCAGCTCATTGCCACCAAAGCAAGACCTACCCACTCTCCCCTAACAGGCAGGCAGATGACTTGGTGATGCAAGACTTGCTGCTGGGTATGAGACACCCAGATAGCAGATACAGCAACTATCATTGACAAGAAACAGCTTGGCTCTCTACCCACTTAATCCCTGATGTCAGATGGATGCAAGAAGTGGAAAGGAAGGATCATTTTTAATCTGAAAGAGTTTCTGCCTCCACCCATTGGGTTCTGCTTCTGTTTTGGGGATCAAAGCTTTTAATCCTTTTCTTCTACCAGTGGAAGCTCTTCCCAGAGTTCGACCGCTGAGAAATTGCCCTTTTGCCCTTATTACCACACGTAACCATCTATGAACTTGGCTGGGGCTCTTTCTATGAGTATTCCTCCAAATTTCAACACTTGGCATAACCTGTATCTCTCTGCCAAGGAATGTGGGCACAGTGATGATGTTTGTGCACCCTGAGAAGAACAACTTTCCCCAACAATTATCATACAATGGCTTTGGCAGTTGACCAGCCAGTTGTCCAGCTGTGGTTTCCTTTCCTGGTTTCACTTTCATCTGGTCGACACATATATGAAAGCCATGGTCACACCCTGATTTCAATGTTCTTCTTTGCCCCATCTTGGATCTTCATTCTTCCAAACCTCATTGGGAAATTATCAGCGCTATAATGGGAATGTGGGAGATGCAAACTAGGATGACTTGGGCCTGGTCTCCCAGTAGCTGCAATGCTGCTTTGTGATGGCAAAAAACAAAGCTCATGCTAACACAAGTTTGGCTTTAAATCACAGCGTATCACAGAGGCTACATCAAAGAAATGCCCTTGAGATTGAAATGCTTCCAACTACTCTGTTTTATACCTGACTAAATCTGATGGTGTTCTTGGATGCTATGCTGCACCTGGAGGCTGCTGGGTACCAAAAAGCTGATCATCTGAGGCAGTTTTTAGCTCTCTAGATTATGTGCATGTATGTAGGAAAATGGTATACTTTGCTTCATATTTCTATCAAACTTCAGTTACAGGATAAATGCTTTACCAGATAAAAAAGGGAAGTTATTTTTTTTATTTTTTTTTTCTTTTGTCAATCAGTTTGCTCAGTGCTATAAGAAATAACAAAATGGGCAAAGAGAAATGATTCCTTTTATATAACTGAAACATCTAACATCTCTGAAAACGTGGAAGAACATTCTGAAAGAAGATTTTTCCTGCTTTCTCTAATACACCTCAACCTAGACAAAAGTCTTCCCAAGTATGATCGCAACAGGCGGATAAAGCAAAAAGGAGGTTACCTCAAAATTGAGCAACAGCCCTGCTACATTAGATATACAGATCTCTTATCACACCCACAGCCTCATCACTGAGAGGTTTTGTAATGACAGCAAAGATTGGAACGTGAAGGGGGATGTGATGAAAGGCAACCTGCTGCGGTGGGACTTCAACACCATGGATGCCCTTTCCCCTCAATGGCTCTGGTGCTGACAGCCATAGAGTGAGATAGACTCAGGCATGAGCTTTGTGTTGGGGAGTGAGAAGGAAAGCAATGGCACATCCTGCCTTATGGGAAGCACCTGTGTTCTGAAAGCTCATTCTTGTTTTTTTTTCACCCAGCAGAGCCTGGGCATAAAGCAACCGCAGTGAAAAGCCACTACCTTCCTTCAGACGTCAATCTTTGGCCCATATTTTGTATATAATTACAGCTAGAAATGAGCCCATTTCCTCTGGTATTGGACTTCGCACATGTTAGATGGTGACCAAAGAGAGACCATAGCCACCTCATTAGGTGGGAGAAGATCATTTCCTTCCATTGGGGAATGAGATAAGAAGAGACCACCAGCCTAAACCCACCCCAGAGTCCTGCAGGGTGGCTGAACCCAAAGACATCATTTCCCAAGCCAGGTTTCCTGTCGTGATAAGGGAAAATGTGTCTTGCCCAGCAATTATGGGACATTCAGGCTGGAGATGACCAATTCATTCAGCTCAGGGCTGTGGCTCAGACACAAGCATGTTTTGTGAAATGGGACATGTGACAGGATGTTCATGGGAAACATCCGGTGTCTTCCTGCTGTCCAACCCACTGGCATTGGGTGCAAGCAGTATTTTAAAGTCCTTTGGCTTTAATGAATCTATTCTTGGGTTGTGGAATGTGAGAGGAACCAGGCCTTTCATTCATTCACAACTTACACAGGAGGCTCTCCTCACAGAAGGCAATTCTGCTGTCCCCCAGTAAGCCCAAGCAGGCAGGTCATACCCTAATGAAGTCAATATTTTAAGATATTCCAAAAAGAAACAGCATCCACTGCAAAAGGGAGCAATAAACCCATGTGGTTTTGTGTTGTTTCACTATATGCAGAACTAATTATTGGAGCAAGTCTTTATTTTATCCTGCTTTGCACCACACCTTTTATTTTCACTTGCAGGAGATTTGCACAGCCTGTGCACAGCATCCCATGGGTTACAGAGATCAGGGTGGTGATGAGGTGATGGCCAGTGTCTCACCAGCTTGCTCCCCAGCAGAACCTCTCTGGCATCAAGCATTTTTCTCGTTCTCTCCTCTCTATCAGGGAATAAGAGCATTTCTGAGATGCCAGGAGAGCTTGCTTGTAGAGCATGTCATTTGTCACCTAGGCATCAGCAGCACTCAAAATGCGTCATGGCCAACCTCATTTTAGTCTCCTGTATGGACCCATGGTGACAATGGCTGTGTGCAGGATAAACTCCTTGGGAAGATGAGCTGCTCATCACCTGGCAAGTTCAGCTGCATAGCTTCCTATTTTTATGATCCACCCAGCTGTTTAGTGGGTCATCTGCCCAGTTTTTACCTATGACACCGCTGCAGCTTCCTTCCCATATTATTCAGCTGGTCTAAACCAGCCCATTAAAATTACAGTCATCAAATGGAAAGTCTTAATTGCTCCATTCATTATCATCAGTGGTCATATCTGGCAATTTATTTGCTTGGGAACTCCCCACAGGCTTCTAGACTAAACCAAGATTATCTGTTTTGAACTAAAGTAAGGACGGTTGGAGTAAAGAATGGCATCAACACAGGGGACCCCTTCAAATGACCCCAGTTCATGGCAACGCTTGGGCATTTACTGACCATGCAGCTACCCTGAATTAGGACACAGGGTCCACCAGAAGCAATGTTGGTTTTAAGTTGACAACTAAACAGGGTTCACCAGAATCAATGCTGGTTTTAAGTTGACAGCTTTGGAGCAGGGGGAAGCCCTATGGCTCCAGGCCATCATGATTTTTAAGGATTAGGGAGAACTTCTCCTTCACAAACAGTTGCTTCTTAGCTACTCAGATGAGGATGTCAGTGGAAGACAGCAAACCCATGGCCTGTTTGGTAGGACACATCAGAAACATGATGTTCTATGTGGGGTAGGGACACCTGAAGAAGACCGCGTAATGACTTACATTTCAATGACAGAGTCCCCTAGACATTCCCTCCTAGAATTAAGACGTACAGCATAGCCCACTCTTCTCAGCCTTTTTCTATCAGCACCATCCAGAGAAAGAGGAAGAAATAAAGTCTCTTTGGACTGAAGTAAACCTGTAAACTTTCTTTCTTCCTGCAGTGCAAAGACTCAATATACACAACCAAGTGCACCAATGAAACAGGATTTCCTCCTTTCAAAGCCTCCAGCTGATGGGAACATCTCCAAGGATATGAACAGGGCAATGATAAGACAGGCACACGCATAAACTGGTGGTATGGACAGCCATGTATAAACTCCTAGAAACTCGAGTCAAATAGCAAATCTCCCAGGGGTGGAGAGGAGTTGACATTTGGATCTTGTAAAGTCTGTGAGCACCAAAGATTCAGAGTTTGGCCTTTTCAGCTGAAACCTTTTGTTCCTCAGAGTAATCTTGTATTAACATTTACCAGGTTTACCATTTCTTTCCTTTTAAACCTGTTCATGACTTCACTTAGTCATGGGCAAGCCAATGCAACAGGAGTCCCTAGAATCATGTACCTGCTTTTCCACATCTCCACTGCCGGCCTGTGTTGCATCACTTTATCACTGACTCCTTCACAGCCAGAAGTTTGTCATCAGTGCAGCAACTTGCAATTTCAACAGCAAGCACACTGTTCCTGGCCTTCCCACACCCACATTCATTCTTCACCTGCCAAAATCACCTTACGCAACATCTCAGATTCTCCCTTCAGAGTGAAGAACTAAAACTGACAAAGCTGTAGGTGAAACGTTGCCTCTTAGTGATACAAGTTAGGGGGCTGAGCCCTACAGAGGACCCTGGAGAACATCAGATCTTCCATAAGAGATGTGTCAAGAGTTCATCTGCCTGTCATACTTCTCACCACAGTATCTGGGCTGGGGATCAGCTGAGCTTTGATTACGCATCAGCTTATTACAAGGACCTGTAGCTCTACCAGGAATGAGGGGTGGTGAGTCAGGAGGGAAACATACTCCTTCAGCTCAGCACCTGCACTGCCACAGGATGGTGCTCTAGGACCATTTACTTCATCCTCTGTGTTTTGAAGACTTCCTATTACTTGTAGCAAAAAAGCAGGACCTCTCCAACCCCACAGGGTTAACCTCCTACTGTGATTAGGAGTTTAAGAGAATTGCATGAACACATAAGGAGATTTGTCCTTAAAGCTCTTCTCAGGACCTTTTACCATTTCTCCCGGGCCTGGCAAACCCAATAGATGGCTTTCATAGTAGTTCTGCTCAACTCCCCCCACCTTTTTTAGTATATGCGTCAACAGGCAAAAACCCAAAGCCTCTTGGTAACTCAGCTTCTAGGATGTCCTGATTTTCTAACAAATTTGAGCAGAAAAGAGCCCCCATGTTAAGACTTGGGTTTATATTTGCAAACTGCTTCTGAAATACTGGAAGTTGTGAGCAGGTTTCTATGTGAGTGAGAAGCAAGCAACAGAGCTCTTCTCAAACTCAATTCATCAAAGGTTTGACAGGATATATTTTGATACTATCCAATGTACTAAATAAGCTGCTAAAGCCAGACCACAGCTCTCGCATCAATAACCAAAAGGAAAGCTGATGCAGAGTGTCTGCCCATGAAAGAAAGGTCTCTTAATCCAACAGTAACAAATAATGTTGTTCCATCCATGCTGCATCCAGCTGCTGCCCCAACCTATAGCAATACAGCTTGGCTAATTGCAAGAGAGCAGCTGATGGCTTCAATTGCTGTTGGAGATCCTGTAAAAACCAGGAGCTGCATAAGCTGGTAATGGTCAGAGGAGGGCACAGCTACACTATGACTGCAGGTTGGTTGGACTAGGTGGGGTGCTCTGGGCTGTTGGAAGTCATAGAATGGTTTGGGATGGAAAGGTCCTAAGCTTATCCAGTTACAACTCTCTGCCATGGGAAAGGAGACCTTCCACTAAAGCAGGTTGCTCCAAGCCTCATCCAGCCTGGCCTTGAGCATTGCCAGGGATGGAGCAGCCACAGCTTCTCTGGGCACCCTGTGCCAGAGCCTCACCACCCTCACAGAGAAGAACTTCTCCCTTATATCCAACCTAAAACTTCCCTGTTTAAATTTGAGCTCATCACCCCTTGTCCTATCATTAGTGCAAGTGGCTGAGGGACACATATGCATCCATCAGCTGTGAGCATGTCTCTAAACATTTAGTCTAGAGAAAAGACTGAGAGGGGATCTCATTAGTGCATATAAATATCCCAAAGGTGGGTGCCTGGAGAATGATGCCAGACTCTTTTCAGTGGTGCCCAGTGACAGGATAAGGAGCAATGGCCATAAACTAGAACACAACAACTTTCACCTCAACATGAGGAAGAACTTCTGCACATTAAGGGTGGGAGAGCCTCTGACCAGGCTGCCCAGGGGACTTGTGGAGCCTGAACATCTGGAGACATTAAAAACCTACCATGGACATCCTGTGTAACCTGCTCTGGGCAGGCCTGCCTTGGCAGGGGTTGGACTGGATGATCTCCAGAGGTCCCTTCCAACCCTAATGATTCTGTGAGTTGCTCCAGTGTAGATTACTGTCTGCAGCAAGCTGGGCTTTTAGAGTAATGAACAGCCCTCAATAAACTAAAATAAAGGCTGGTAGTGTGCTTTGTAAGGTTAGCTAAGGTCAGCTACAACTGCTGGTTAACAGTGACTGCTGAAAGCACTCTCATTTTGTAAGGTTATTTTAATTCTATCATCTTTAGTAATAGAGGACCTAATATAACATTGTCAAGGGCAAATTTTGTGTTAGGTGGCTGAGCTGCTGTTTGTTTTCAGCAAAGGGCAGGGCTGGTGCAGACCATGGGGCAGCTTGGACTTGCTCCTGGATCCACGGGCTGTAGCACTTGTAGTGTAGCTCTGACCTCCTTCCCTGTCTTCTGTGTTGGGCTAACTTGACTGTGTGGCATTTTGTCTGGAACCTAACCACATTTGTCTGCTTCTGTAGACAGTTCTGAGGGCTTGATAGAGGTTTCTGCACAGCAGGCACAATTTAAATGCCTTCTTAATTTCTCACCCTTCTTGGTTTTAATTAGGAATAATAAAAATGTGGCAGTTGCTTGTTGAAAAAGCAGAGACCTTTGCATGGATGCATTTAAATCCGTATCACGTGCGTTTCTGTTGTAATGTATTGCCCAGAAGTGGTGGAGCTCAGCAGCGTTGAGCAAATAGGAAGTGTTTGCAGTCAAGTGATGTAGACAGCATGATGAACTGAGGCAATGAGCTCTCAGACACCTCTGACTACCCAGGACCTCTTAAAACCTGCCTGTAGAGTGGAGGCATGTGTGAAAAACCATGAAGAGAGAGGTAGAAAGGCTCCTTTGTTCCCTGTTGCTGCTGTAATCTGATGTGTTGCCTTCACAAGCTGTCGTGGGACAGCCAGGGGAGGGAATGGGAGAGTGCTCAGCCCTTTACTGGGTATCACCAAATGGCTTCACCCTCCTTTGAATGTGACCGCATTAGAGGGGTGCCCTTTGGCTACTTGGTGGAGAGCACAACTTTATTACTCGTCTCCTAGTAGGCAGGTCTGGAGCAGGCATAAGTCATCCTCATGTCTGCTGACGCCAGGGAAGTTGTGCCACTTCAGAGCTGCTGTCTCCAATTCTATTATTACTTTTCTCCCAGGTTGGCTCCAAGACTATCTACCTGCTTCATTTTTGCCTTCAAACCTTTTGTGTTTTTTAAAAGATGCTTCCTTGCTGTGCAAAACAAACTCAATTTGGTGTCTTGTGGCCTAAACTTGTCACGAGTGACAGATTTGGGGGCATCCGTTTCAATGCATGTCATAGCTGATATTAAAAACAGAAAATCACTGCAAATCTAATGATTTCTGCTATGTTCTGATCGTGAAGCATCGCTCTGAATGGCTGAGTACTCATGGCAGTGGCACTGTGGGTCCCTGGTAGACTGAGTTTTGTGCTGTGAAGGAGTGTGTTCCTGACTGGGGTTCGCCTTGCTGCAGCTCCCTCCTGCTCCCTGAACCCATTGGCCACATGCTGGAGCACCATGAATTGTTGAGCTGCAGTTTACACATGCATAAAGAATGATTTAGGGTAAATTGGGATTTACTGGTGGATGAGGTCATGAGCACCTTGGTTTGTGAGTAGTTGAATGTCCTGCTGCATACAGCAGTATGGTCTACGGGTACCATGACAATCCTAGTGTTTACTGGTAGTTTATTGATTCATTGTTAGTCATCTTATAGCTGTCTCAGTTGTTTTGAGATCCACTGTGGGTAGCTGAGTATGTGTTAACCAACACAGGAAGCAGGTAGTTGGAGGCAGTAGAGGCTTTATTATGTGATCTATTGGTTATATACCATAGAGAATAAAGTGATGCAGACTGAAGAGCAAATAGTTTCTGTCTTGCAGCTGGTCCATCAGAAGTGAATGGTTAAGTAGGAAGTGCTTCACAGAGTAGACTGCCTTGACTTTGAAAGTCAGGTCCTACATTTACTTCTCTTATTTCTGTTGGTTGCATATAGAACAAAGCACAGAATTAAAAACTCATTTCTTTACTAAGTCTCCTCTGGAACAAAGGTAAAAGTAGAAAGAAAACTGCATTCTTAGCAATATTATCATGGAAGGACCTATTTTTGTTGGTGCTGGGCTAGCTGAGACCACTTTGACGATGCAATGCCATCCATGTGAGTGATTATGCCCATGGTAAACTCACATATCCTTTACACTGGCAGCCATGGAAAAGCCGTCTTCATGTGATTAAGATCTGAGCCCACTGTAGATGATAGGAGACTGTAGATATGAAGCTATGAGTCCTTTAAATTTAATGCAGAGTGTAACGTGGAGAGGATTAAATAGGGGTTGGTTTGTGAAGGTTCTGTCTGCAAGCCCCAGAGATTGCAGCGGGAGAAGAGTTGTGCTTCAGAAAGCTGTGTCTCTAAACTCAGCTATGGTGTCCATCTTGCTCTTCATCGCCTGGTCGTTCTGTGGGCACCTCCATGGATCTTATTGCTTCCCACAGTTGTACTGGTAACTGTTGGACCACTGGTATGAATAAGGACACGAGCTGTGCTGGTACAAGCGGGTCGGAGTGCATACCTGAGGGCATCTTGTAATGCCTGAGTGGCCACACTGTGGCACGCAGAGGTTTTCCCCACCCTGCACGACGGACTGAGGAAATGCCATGGTGCAAAGATCAGGAGACCTGGTGCTACAGGAGGAAGAGTGACCTTCCATAATGTGTGTCTCAACACACCGCGATGAGCAAGGTACGGAGCACGGTACAGAGCACCTGGGGATGCTCTGCACTGTCTTCCTCAGCCTGCACCCCTTGGGGACCTTGGAAGCACACGGTGCACATGACACATACTTCACCGGGCAGGGGTTGTGGCACCGCGTGAACACCGGTGTGGTACACTTTGCCACACCTGGAATATAGTACTGCTGCTTGTATTGGTACCCGTAATAAGACATTGTTCTGGGGTGGAGATGAACCTACAAAAGGAAGTAGAGAAAAAAGATAAATGAATTCCCTGGTATCTGACAAGCTGCCTTTCTGCTGTGGAGCTTGCTGCTGACTCTCAGCTCTCATCTCTAGGAGAAGATGCACAGCATTGCATTTAACTAATGATCTCTCATAACTTCAGATGTTATGTGGAGCTATTATCCCTAGAAGAAAGGTAATTTCAACTATAGCTGCAAAGTGACCTGTGTGCTCCAGCTAGTGATGCAATGGAGTATCTGGGATTAGTGCTGAGGTTCTCATCTTTTTGTGGCAAGGGCTATCATTTATTTTCTTTGCAGATGCTTCAGTTTAAATTGGAATTGCTTTCTGCTGGCACAAGGTAAAGCAAAAGAAAGTGTTGCCCTTCTTTATGCTAATTTAAATTGCAAAACAGAGGATTCTTATCTCTGTGATTGGCAGGCAGAGCTCTGTTTTTAAAAGCCTAATGTTCTTTAAGGATGGAGTGACTTTTCAAAGTCTGGCTCAAGCTGCCAGTATCCCATATGAGGAGAAAAGATAACTCTTTGCATCTCAGGATATAGCTGAGGCTAATTCTATACTCTGCTGCCTCTTGCTCTTTCTCTCTTAGTTTGCTCCACTAGAATCCGGGGACCAAAGGGCTGCAAAATCATAGAAGAAGTCTGCTCAGGTCTGCATCTGACTTAGCCTGTGGAGCACCCTGTACTGCCAGGTCTGAAGTGCTCCTGGCATGGAGATGAACTTCCTTGAAGGCAGGAGAGTGCGAGGTCTGTTCCATCTCTTAGGATGAGGCATTGCCTAGCTATGGGACATCAGAGCTGTCTCTGCCATACCTGGAATGGATGAAGTGTCCATTCCAAAGACATGATTGAGCACGGAGAAGTGCTGAGACCTTGGATTTCCTAATTAAAATCTGACTGTAAATCAGCTTTCCTCAGCATTAGCAAATGGCACTTTGATGTCTGCACTTTGTAATTTGGTGGCAGCTGCTTCTGCAGATATACAGGACTATATCAACAAGCTCACAAGGACCAGGTCCCAACTACTGTAGATCAACATGATTTGTTTAGAAAGCTAATAAATAACTGCAGACATGACAGAAATACCAGGCAGGTTTGGATCTTGCTATGTTTTAAAAGGGGAAGGTAATAGCTCTTGTAAAGAAGGATCCCCACTCCAAAAGAGTGTCTAAGAGGGATCTCAAATATGCCAAAGCCAAAATTTCCTTCAGTTATTCAAGATAAAAAAAGCCTCTGTGGCATTATAGAAGTAATCTACATCAGTCTCTGATTAGGATGGTAAAGGTCAGAATATTTACTGTCAACAGAAATAGTTCCTTGAGCTACTAAAAGAAGTGGTCTCTAATATATAAGAAATCTAGAATTTGAGGTTTTCTTCAAAGAAAATGAAAGCTATGGGTACCTAAATACCCAGATCAAAGTGGAAACATCACATCCCAAATTGGTCTGAGGTCTCAAACTCAACTTTAAAATCCTGTATCAGTCTCTGCCTGTAAAAAAAGGAATCAAAAAACCCAACAAACAACCTTTAAAAAAACCAGCCCTCTCATTTTGCAGCATCAAAGCATTTCTATAAGATCTAGATTCAAGTTCAAAGTAGCAACAAAAGGATATTTTGCTAGTTAGAAAGAGAAATAGGGAAAAAACTTACCGAGCTCCCAGTGGAGAGTAAGAACTGGATTGAAAGCTTGGCAGTGTGTGTTTTTATATGGTCTTTTACAGTGCAAGGAAAACCTGAGCCACTGTGTATCAAATCCTAATTAGATACAGGAGAGAATTAATATGCTGTTATCCCTGAATGCCATGAAATGCATCTCGTACCCTCCGGGTTTTTTCCATTTTAAATCTCCCATAGGGAGAATAAAACCTGCCTTTTACTCCTTTGACGTCAATAATTATGTGAAGAAATCTATCCCTCTCCTCTTAAAGCTTCTTTGAGCAGACTGGCAAACTGCAAGCAGCAAGTTGGAGTGGGCAATGATTGTCCTTACTCAGTTTTCCCTTTTGTTCATTTAAATACAGGTAGGCAGCTGGGGCATTGAGGAATGTGGCTTTGTCAAGGGAGAGATGTACCCAAAGCTTGGCGCTCATTGTATGGTTGATCAAATGCTCTTCAAACTTAATAAGAGTCATTCCCTGGTTTTATTAGGCTTTGCATTTGGTAGGGTTTTATGGCTGGAAATGAGGGCAGTGGAAAGTATTCAGGCAAGCCCATGTTGTATCTTGGTGGGGTGAAAAACTCTCAGGGCTGTGTCCAAGACTCATTCTGTGCAAATTAAAATCTCTTTGGAAGCTGACATAGCTCACTTGCAAGAAAACATGACATCCAAAGTGTTTAAAAGATGTTTTTTTGTGCTTTCTACAGGCAGTTGTGGTCCTACAGACACTGATTTGATTAACAACTGTGTTGGTGACATGCTTGTGCTCCTTTGGGGAGAAACAAAGATTTACAAGGTTGGACTAGAATATCTGAAGGGTGTCTACAAAGCCGCCGGAGGGGGACACTTCACCAAGGACTGCAGCAACAAGATAAGGACTAATGGGTTCAAACTTAACCAGGGGAAGTTCAGGTTGGAAATAAGGAAGAAGTTCTTTCCTGTGATGGTGGTGAGGCACTGAAAAGTTGTCCAGAGAAGCTGTGGCTGCCCCATCTCTGGCAGTGTTCAAGGCCAAGATGACAGGGCTTGGAGCAACCTGCTCTAGTGGAAGGTGTCCCTACGCATGGCAGGGTGTTGGAACTAGATGATCTTAGGCCCTTTCCAACCCAAATCATTCTATGACTCTATGGCATCCCAATGATAGCAAAGGGGGGAGGTTTTGCTTCTAATGACCCCATTATCTTCTTCTGTGACCATCCCAACAACTGCTGGCTTGCACCTAGACCTCAGCTGTGCCTGTGCAGATGCTGCCTGTACGCGTGCCTTGTGCTTGTCAATCAGAAGGGAGACTGCTCCCTACACGTGATGTAATTAGTACCTTTGACGTCTTCAGACGCATCCTTTAAATTGGGTGTGTGCGGGTGTTCATCATAATGGAGTTCAGTTTGAAGAGCGTGGCTCATGTAAAACATTAATGGGCATTTGTAAGGAGTTTTAAAAGGACTTGCTATGAAGATGCTACTTAATATCTTTGTCAGCGCTGTTGTGTTATATTTGGGTAAATATAGGTCTGCACAAACATGGCACCTGTGAGGACCATCTTAATTTATCAGTCGAGCAAAGCTGAGATGTGGGCTGAGAATAGGCTGTGATTCAGGTCATGTCATGAGGGATGACTGTGGTTTAACAAAGTTAGAATCGCAGAATCATAGAATGGTTAGGGTTGGAAAGGACCTTAACATCATCTATTTCCAATCCCCAAGTTTGATGTTCTTGTCCTTTTTCCTCTTTCCAGCTCAGAGTATCTCTTTAGAAAAAGGCTCACTGAAAATAGTGCTTTAGCTCCTGGATTTTACGAAACTAGTAAATATAATGCAACTGTATCTATTATAAATGGGAATATAGTTATAACCATGAAATACTGACTCTTGTCCCAACCCCTTTTTTTTTGGGACCAAATGATAGATACAGGCAGAACGCTCCATGCTTCATCTTGATATCACATGTTAAGCAATAGACTCTGTCATCTACTACAAGGGAGAACATTGTTCCCAGTAGAACGAACTGTCCAATTAGTTAAGCTTAATTCAGAGGTAATGCTCAGAGGCAGGAGATTTTCCATCCCTGCATTTACCTTGGTGTATTTGCCTGAGTGTGGCAAGTCATTGCTCTTCACCTTTCCAGTATGTAGCTGATAATAAAGCATGAGACCCTCAACTGCTGGGTAATCATTCTTTGCAATGGATAAATAGGCATTTTTTCTCTGGTTCTCAACCTTTCTGGTGAATTTGTGGTTCATGGCTTAATGCTGACTTATGAGCTATCACATAGAACAATGAGAAATATCACGACCAGCTGATAATGAGAGCCCCCTGTTTCTGTAGCTGTTCACATCTGTAAAATTCAAAGCATCTAATGGAAGGCTAAGTTATGGGAAAGTGTGTAATTCTCTGCAGAATAATGTAGTGATGCTGATGGTTTGAGGCTGGGGCAGTGGGAAATTACAGGTTTGATTAAATGTATAGGGCAAGAGTTTCAGAGCACTTCTATGGAGAACAAGCATCAAGGCTGACCTTCGGATGTTTGCAGCGCGCCTCCAAGCCGGTCCTGATATTTGGTAAGGTGAGCATCAAGCTGTAGCTGGTCATTCAGAAGCATAGTAGCTCTGGAAATTACTCATGGGATATCTGAAGCCTTGTTCATAAGAAAAACCCCATGCATCACAACAGTATAATGAAATCTTTTAGTGCAAATATCTGTTCCACACTCTCGTAGTCACAAGTTCAACTCTCCTGCTGCTGCTATCTCTTCACAGACTTTATGGTATTTAAGATAACTTTAGGATTAAATGGGGAAAACCTCAGTGGCTTCTCATATCTGTTTTCTTTGTTAGGAAATTGAACGTGCTGAGCCTCTCAAGGTTACAGTCTATTTAGCTGTAATATGGTAGTTATAAAGCTGATCACACATACCTGGTTTGGGAGGAGAATCCAAGAGAAATGGTTGAAGCTCTGAGCCTCACATTACTTTCATACACATTCCTAGTCAGCCTGGTGGAGAGAACACCTTTTTGGGCACAAAATCCTTATTAGCCAAAGACCATGCAATTGATGTAATTATTTCTAAGCTTTCTGTGTCACTTGCTGTGGTATGCACACTAAACCACACACGTTGTCAGTTTTAAACTTCATTATTCTTTGTGGTGTTTCAGTGAGCTCAGGGATGGATTGGTGTTTTGATATCTGCTTTTTTTGGCCAGTATAATCAAATGGATGTCTTTGGAGAGCTCCTTGCTTTTATGGAAAGCTCTAGCTTGGTCCTTTAAGGTTTTATACAGCCTTCCTACATATCGTTACAGGTAGAGGACTATTAAAGTCTTGAAGAATCTTAGCATATCAGTTAAATACAGAATAAATGTGTTCTGTCAGTACTTCTGAGTGATTGAAGGTGTTGATGGCTCTGGTGTTCTTTCTGTCTCACGATGAATTCAAAGATGGTGGGGTTTGTGTTTAGTATCTTGATTTTTTAAGGTGTTGGGGTTTGATTCTTGAGCTTGTTTTAACTAGTAAATTGAGTTGACATGTGCACTGTTTAGTTTCCTCATGGACGCACTTTTTAGGTACTGAGTTTTGGTTCACTGGTTGACTCATCACTTTTATTTCCTTGCCCTCTCTGGTAGTGAGCTGGCAGTTGTAATACTCTCGTTAAAAAAAATACATATGTCAACATCAGTTGTTTAGAACATTAATGAGCGTTTATGATGTGCTTTGAAATGCTTTCAGAAAGCTTTGACATGCCTGATGTCAGTGTTGTTAACCTTTATGTTCAGATAAATGGATACTGCAGTGAGATTAACCCCAAGCAGTCTGCAGCAGAGAAGGCAACAAATCTCAGCAGTGAGGATTCTTCTCACATTAGGTTGAAGATATTGAATTTTCAAGACAGAATTATTAATATATTTCCAAAATAAGACTTAATACTTAATTTTATGTTCTGCTGGTGAACTTCAAAATAGTAATTAGGTATTGAATTCCAACGTTTCTGAGGAATTACTGTAGGGGCAAGTTGCTACCCAGTCTAAGCTGAGATAAAGACATATGTTGCAATTCACATGGTTATCTTCAATTATAGAAAAGGCAGAGCCAATTTTCCAAAGGAATTACAGATATCTTGTGTCATCCTCAAACACAGTGACACTATGAAGATAAATTTCAGTATGCAATTAAAGTAGGAAAGCATCCCAGTCATTTCCCACTGTTGAGATCTTGAGGTTTCTACTCAACAGTGACATAAAATGCTGTCCTTCAAATCAAATCAAATTTTGCTGCCAATCTGATAATATAGAAGATGTTTCCCTTGGGATTTCTTGGAAGGAGGCAGTTTAAGTTCTGCAGTGCTACTACGTACACTTCTAACTCTACAAAAGGAAGGCTTTTCCTTGCAAGAACATGCTGCAGGGAAGAAGGGAAAAGACTTTGTGAGATTTAATATAATAGAAGAGCCCAAGTCCTCTCTATTACTACAGAAATAGAAAAATGTTTTTGTCTTGAAGTAAAATGAAGTGTAAATCAGAATGAACAAGTTGCTACCCTTCATGGTTGGGAGGGAGTGTCTGTATGCCACATGCCATTGCCATTTTTGGCATCTGTTGACTCTACAGTTGCGTATCAGAAGTCTTCCTCCTCATTCTGGTGTTTAATATGGATGATAACCCCACACTGGCAGTTGCAATTCCTCAGCCATTGGGATTCCAAACAGCATCTTCCACTCGTTGTTCTACATGTGCAATGTGCATTATTAGAATGGCTTTAGGTGCTTCTTTACTGAGGAAGCAATTCACTGGAGAAATTGCCTGACAAGGTCTTGCTTAAGTCACACCTTATTTATTGCTGTTTTGCCATTCCTCTAATCAGGTCATGATTTATAGGTTCATAATATGAGACATTTAACTTCATATAAATATGGCCTTAGCCTTTTTTCCCTTTTTTTTTTTTTTGTGGCTAAAGCTTGCATGTTGAAGGAAACTCACGCTTGGTGTCTAATTGGAAGAGCTTCACTGACTTACTTGGATATAGAACTCTATAAAAATCAGGATTTCTGCAGGGTGCCAGAGCTTTGATCAGACTTTGCATTAGCCTCATTTCATCACATGAGCCTGTCTACCCCTAGGCTGAAGACATAGGTTATCCCTCACTTTTGCAACTCTTTCTGGGCTGAACCAAGTATGTTTTCATCCAAGCAAATGGCTATTTGCCACCTGCCCAGAAAGAAGTTCATTCATCAAGCACAAATCGTATAAGAATTTTACCTTTCTGCAAGGTGCGGGGCAGAGTATCCCCTCTATATAAAGTTTTGAAAGAGCAGAGACCGGATGGCAGTAAAGTACAGGTCATATGGGGTAGGACTGACTAATAATTACAAAGAGCGATTTATTTAACATTCATTAACAAAGTTGAGTCTGAAAGAAATGTGTTTAGTAATCGATTAGAATGTTATGAACGTAGGTGATTCATGCTTTGGGCAGTTTAAGGGCAAGTATAAAAGTGCTCAACAGCAGATCTTGTATAATCATTTCTCTTATTTCTCTTGTGAAGTAGGTAAGTTGCATCTGAATTCCTCTTTCTAAAATATCCTTTGTTTGTACTTATAAATTAAGATGAATCCTGTGCAAACGTTTTGATATCAGCCTGAAATTTTCGTGATGTGAATCCATACATTTCTGACTGTTCAGATATTGGCTTTGGTAAATGCACATCTGGATGATGAGCTCTGATTACTTTTTCATGAGAACTCATTTCCAGGTAGTATTTTGTTCAAATACAAGATTTATAAGAACCTTTTAGGAACTGAGCTATGAAAATTCTGCTTTTCCCTCTTAGTTTGTGTTTAGACTTTTATTATGATGTCTGATTGTGAAACTTAAAAGAACTTGTGCCTTCTTTTTATACTATTTCCTTGCTCCTTAGATTAGCCACCCCTGAACAATGGTGCACTCTCTAAGCCCATGCACTGACGGCAGTGCTTCCCCATGTGGGGTGGCTGTGCCACAGCCTGTTGCTGATAGCTGTAATGAGCCCTGTGTCCGTCAGTGTCCTGACTCCAGGGTGGTGATCTACCCTCCACCGGTGGTTGTGACCTTCCCTGGACCCATCCTCAGCACCTTCCCTCAGCAGAGCGTCGTGGGATCTGCAGGAACCCCTGAAGTTGGAAGTGGCTTTAGTGCTGCCCGTACTCCTGGGGCCTCCCATGTGTATGGTGGTGCCAGATGGGGACGGGGATATCCAATTGGAAACTGCAGACCATGCTAAACCTGCTGCTGCTGCTGAAACAAGAATATCCAGGACATGTCAAACAGAATGTAGATAATGTGGCTGAGGTCCAGGGCACAGCATTTAGGATGTGTTGAGACATTTGGAGCTGCCATTAAATCCATCTGTACATGCTCAGATCTTCTGAAATACCCATTTACATCCTTCTTGGATTACTTCTCCTGTTTTTCTAATGCCTTCTTATTTTTCTAAATAAGTGCTCTGCTCTTGATGCTATGGGACTACATTGCTAATTCCTTGGGGGCTTATAGGTATCATTTTGGCAATTCAAAGGGATCTGGTATGACATTCATTTCAGGTCCCTTTTTTCTGTGGCAATTGATGCATAAAAGAAAGTCATGGAGTCAACTAGTCTTTGTTTCTGTGCTATATGTGTCTTGCTCTGATCAGGGCTGAGTATCAACCCAGAGCTGCAATAGGGAAATGCCATCAGTTACTACATGAATCACCTTGCATCAAACCACAGGTTGCAGGCAATTTGTAATCTGTACTATGTAATCCTACCTCTGTATGATCTCCTTCTTTAATTAAACATGACATTGCAACATGTTACTGGCCTTGACGTGTATGTGCATGTGTGTGTGTTACCCTCTGCTCCTCCTAATTCAGGTGCCTTTGTCCTGCTGCACCAAACTGATGCTGTCAGTCTGCTTCAGGACAGTGATACTGTTGAGAGATTTGACTGTGGGTTGTGTGTACAGCTTTTTCCCACAACAAACTCCATGCTGTGGCTGTTCCTTCATGAAATTGCTGCCCACGTCTTTGTTTTCATTGCTTCAGGTCTTCCTCAATGTTGGCTTTTCTGGAACAGTTCGTGTTTTCTGGTGTCCTCAGGCTCAACCTCCCTTTCTAGGTGGTGACAAAATGCATGAGAGCAGAGGTGTGAAGTATTACCAAGAATAATATGAAAGCACATGTTACGTAAAAGCAGCTGGTTTTGAGTGTATAAGTTAGTTTTCTGGCTTTATTGCTCTGCTCAATATTCTACAACAATGTAAGCTATGCATGTGAAAATGGATGGTGATGTTCATTCAGGAATATGTTAATAATAAACATTCTACAAGCTTCCCATGTGTCTGTATGTGCTTGAAATGTTATATAGCGTGTTAACACTTTGTTAGAGTGTCATGAGTTCAGCAGTACCAGCCACTTTTTCTCCTAGCTGGTGCAGTGCTGTGTTTTTGACTTTCAGCCTGGGAACAGTGCTGATAACACCCATGTTTTTGGTTACTGCTTAGTAATGTTTTGGTCTGATCAAGGACTTTCTGAGCCTCATGCTCTGCCAGGGAGGATGGGAGGCTGGGGGGAAGCCGAGACAGGACATCTGACCCAAACTAACCGAAGAGGTACTCCATACCACAGCAGGTCATGCCCAGGATGTAAAAATGGAGGGCAGAGACCCTGAAGAGAGGGGGTGCACTGCTTGGTATCTGTGGTGAGCGGTTGTATTGTCTTCCCTTGTATTTCCCTTGCCACTATTATTATTGGTGGTAGCAGCAGTGGTTTGTGTTATATCTTAGTTACTGAACTGCTCTTGTCTCAACCTGTGGAGTTGCATTATTTCAATTCTCCTCGTCATCCCCCCAGGAGCTGGGGAGAAGAAAGAGGGGAGAGTGAGTGAGAGAACTGGGTGAGGGACTTAAACCACAACACACAGAAACTATAATTCAGTGTCACAACGTGCCACAAGAATGTGGGATTATTTCATAGTAGTCACTCTTTGGAGAATTATTATCCTTGTGTGTAAGGAAAACAAAGTTGACCAGGCATTGTAATAATGTGCAATTGAGTGTTGGTGAGCTTTAGTAGAGGTGATTAAACCAGATTCTCACCAACCACATAAATCCTTCCCTGCAAAAGTGAAATCCCCCAAACCTCAAAAGCCAGACAAAAGAATCTTCATTGTTATGTTAATGGCATATTTGGAAATGAACTCAAGGTTATTATTGAGGCCTCTCTAGTTGCTCTTTCCATGTAGTAAGTTGAGACTTGCAGTTGCCATGAAACAGCAAGTGCCAGTAAAATCAGGAAATTTTGCCAGTGGCTTTCTATGGGACTATTTATAGTGCACCTTTTATTGAGTTTGATATAATAGCTGCTCATGTGAAATGCTGTGAGGCTTTCAGAGAACTGAAGGCATCAATTACCTTATTAAAAAGTTACCAATGTCTTTTTAAGATAAAAGCATTTGTTAATGGCTTTTAGGTTCATTATTGCATTATGGGAGAAGGGTATTAATCTAAATATGATGAATTTTGAAACGCTTTTCATTTCTCTCATTTTAAGGTCAGCTCGCCTATACCAAGGTGCACTTTCCCTTCTCTTAAAAGGTTTGGTGTAATATTACACTCTTAAAAGCTTCCAGTCAAGTTTGTGCAATAATCAGGAGCCTAATTTCTCATTTTGGGCTAAGTTTACTCTTTTAAAAGGATTCTCCCTCTTGCAGTAAATCTTTGTGCTGGAGGCCTGTCCTGCAGCATGCCGCATGTATGGGTTGTTCACAAGGTGCATTTAACTCGATAATTTCCCACATGCATGCAGTAAATACATCCTGTTCCGGACCAGCACTCGGAAGTTGAAATGAAATTAAGGGAGTTAGTTTTCTGTTAGCTAAATTAGCCATTTGTCATCCATTATGATAATATCAGGTACAGAGTTCCTCTAATCATTCACCTTTTCCTAAGCCTTAGGGCGTAAAACCCTATGAAACCGGGAAGATGCTCTTCATAGATCACTGAATAAGAATACAAGAAAAACTCAGGGCTTCTGAAGATGTTAGGTTGGATACATGGAAAATGGGCATCAGTGCTGTTGATGTGAGGGGCAGGGAATGGTGTGGACCCCAATTCTGCAATGATCTGGGACTCTGACTCATCCTGTTGTTTGAATGAATAGGCAATAAAATGATCCTGTTTGGTAGCTAAAGGCCCCTGTGGCAGGGGCACATAGGGTGAGAAGCTGGTTTCCCTTCCTGGCTGGTGATTGGGCTCCAGTCTTTGCATAAGGCTGATCTGCAGCAAGGCAGGAGATCCTGGCTGTGCCCTGGAATCTTGGCTTGAGGGGAGGGCTGATGTTGCTTAGGTGAGAGGCAGCAGCAAGATGCATTGGGACATCCCCAGTGCTGTGCAGGGGGATGGAGTCACAACTAGAGCAGTGGCATCTTCAAAACAGAAAGGGAAGCAAGGAGGTGGCAGGAGGCTCTGAGGCAGTGTGGTGGAGACTGTTGACAGGTCTGGGTTGGCTGGGCTTGGCAGGCTGGGCTTGACACTCAATTATATCCCGTGGGCAATGTTCCCCAGGCATTGGATGGTGATTGCACCTGCTGTCAGAAGTGGTAGTACCTCTGGTAATAAACCAAGTGGGATGCGGTGAAAGGAAGAGGCATTATAAATACAGCTATGTTGGCAAACATGGATGGGGATGTTAAGCTGAGGCCAAAGGACCCTGGGCAGGCTGAGAATTTCACCCAAATCCATGTTTTATTATCTTTTGTGCATGTTTCTGTAAGCCTTCTGCATGGTATGTGCTGATGGGAAAATCCTTGTGTGCTGTAGGGCATCCAAGGGAGATAAGCTGCATTTATTGTGCTGGGAGAATCTACCATTTCTTAGTGTTTTCCCTGAGGAACCCAGCCCTTTTCACTGCTGACAGCAGCTAGCAAAAGGATTACAGAAGATGTCTAAATAGCTTTGCCAGTTTCAAAGGGTTGTACTGATTTACTGCCAGCATGCCCTGCTTAGGAGGCTAGGGTGGAGGTTCCTGCCCTCACCTTCTTCCTGGGGCATCCTGATTTGGCTCTGTCTTGCCCAAACTAGGCTCAAAGAGGTGAGCTCCAATCAACAAAGCAGCAGACCAAGCCCACCTCTTGGCTGCGGCTGCTTCTTTCCCAAACAAGGAAATGGATCTGTGGGGCTCATCTGTGACAGTCCAGTTCGAGGTCAAAAGGTATAAGTGAAAACAATGACATGGATTATAAAGAAATGGACTTTGGACTGGAGGAATAACATTCACAGCTTGCAGACTATACTGCCTCCAGTTTTCTGCCTATGAAAGGGATTCTCTGATTTACTCTCATGGTTTCTTGACCTCCCACTTTGCTCTGTCAGCTGAGGAATGCAGAAATGCTTGTGTAGGTGGCCACCATGGGAAGCAAAGGGGTAGTCACATAGTGTCTCTCTTGAAAATCAGCCTAAAGGTATCCCCTCACTATCACTTCTGCAACAAAAGTTTTGACTCCTGGTGATATCTTTGATGTGTAATTGGGCTTGCGTGGGATCCATGCAGTTTTGCCTAGGCTACACTTGTTGAACCACCTTGTTCCATACCAGATTATAATCTTTACTATTATAAATCTAAATCAAAACTACTCTAAGGTGACATGGAAGAGGTTGACAGGAAATCCCTGAATAACCTGGCTGTTCAGTTTGCAAAGGAGATGATCCCTCCAGCAGATGGTCATGGCTTGGTTGCCTTTGGTCTTTTCTCTTGGGTGTCTTTAACCTTGAGTGTCCTTGTTATCTTTCCTTAGCAGGCCATGAGGCTTCCACTCAGTCTCTTGCTTTAGAAAGTCAGTTTTCAAGCACAAAGCCCAGCTTGCTCCAGGAGTGTACGTGTTTGGTAATACAGAGTCAGGTAATGCTCTTTTCTGGAGAAGTATTTGTGTAAACTCAGGGTCACAGGTTAGTTAAAACTCAGTAGAAATTCATCCTACTCTGTGAAACAAGCTGTAGCTGGAGCATTTCAGAAGGAGATGTGGTTATACTCTTTAAAGTCTGGAGTCTTAACTTATGGTTTTTTTGGTTGGTTAGAGTGGCGTTAATGCTGGTCCCTGTAGTGTGGCATATAAACACAGACAAGAGGAGAAGACGAAGTCTGATGCTATTAAGCAAAGTAATTTTAATGAAAACGAAAAACACTGAGGAACTGAAAGAATAAGTTTGCAGTTTTACATAAGTGTCTTCAGCAAGCAGTGTCTGATATTGGAGGATACTTTCCCCTTGTGGAAACAGTGGAGTTTGACAGTCAAGACATGTTTCTTGCTTTTAGGGTTGCTTATAAATCATGCCAGATGAAGAGCAGCGTGGATATCTAACATAGCTTCTCTCCTAGGTGTCATCTTTGGTGAAGTTTATAGCTGAACAAAGTGGACTTGTTTGTAGTAGTTGCAGAAACTCCTATTACTATCGCAATACAAGGCAGCTGTGAATTAACTTAAAAAGCACTTAACTCACACTTGAAAGTCTTGCTTTACTCCATCAACATGCTGTAAAGATGGCTCACTGCTTGCTGTAATTTAAATTGCCCTTTAGAGTAATAGTTGAAGAAATGGAAAACATTAGAAAGGTTTATATATAGTCTTACACAGCTTGGCACCCACATGTCCCATTGAGCTCAGCCAGAGGTGTGGGTGCTCAGCATTTCCCAGCATCATAACTTTAGCCATGAATCCATGTCCTGCATTTCATTTCTTGATTGCTATTTCCATTGGTTCAGCATAGACAGCAGTTTCAATAGAAGCATCTGCTCCCAAAGCGGGAAGAGAAGGGGTAGCCGTATCCAAATCCGTACAGATCCCCAAAGCCCCCATAAAAACCCCCATAACCAATCAACCCTCTGTTCCCATACAGGCTCCCAAAGCTTCTGTAGCCATATGGGCTGCTGTAGCGGTAGTAGCTGTATGGGCTCCCATATTGATAACCATTCAGGCCCCCAAAACCATAGAGATCTTCATAGCCAAATCGTGAATAGCACCCATCATCATAGAGGTCCCTGAAGAAAGTCATTGTTCGTCAACTCAGGTAAACCTGAAACACACACCCAAAAGCAAGGTGACCTTGTGGGCTGCTGACAGCAGGAGGGAGGGCTCAAAGCTTGGGCAGAGCTGATGAAATGCAACTCGCTCCCTCTTGTAGGTCTTTTTCACTCTCTTTACCATCTGTCTTTTTTTTTCTTCTCATCTGAATCCCAAACAACACTTGAATGGCTGACTATCCGCAGAAAACAGACTTTACCAACTGAGAATTAAATTTTTCCACCCCAGAAATTAGAGAAATTTGAATGAATTTAGGAAAAATGTACCAATTCAGATCCTAATGCTTATTCAGATGAGACCAACATCCTATCATGTGCTCCCCTCGTCGCCTGTAAAGCTGCGTGCCACTCAACATGGGATAAACTTAAACAGTGCAATGGGGGAATTTCCTTCCTGGGTGTCTCCTTAAAGTAGTAAATGCTTCATAAAGTTTTTATCTAGGGATTTGAATTCTCAACACCTAATAAAACAAGCTGGAACTGGAAGTTACTTCTGACTTTAAAACTGTGGCAGTAAACTAGGTTTTCAGTGCTTTAAAGCCTGCTGTTAAATAAGCACAGGAAGAGCAAAAAAATTTCAGTGAAGAAATTCTTCGATGTCATAGAGAATTCTGTGTTTGGTATTATCTCCAAAATGGCAAGAAATTGCTTAGAGTGTCGAACATATATATGTAATATATATGGTACAGATATATGTACACACCAGTATCTTATTTATATATATGTTCACATAGGCATACATAATTATTTCTACTAACATATAGGCATTTATACATACATATATACATACAAATGTACATGTATCAGAAAGAGTATTGACTTACCTGGTTCACCAAGGGGAGTAGCTCAAGAGAAGTGAATAGCATTTTGGAGTTGTAGGTCCCTATATATATCCTCTTCAACTTAGCTGTTAGTTCTGCAGCATATCTTCTTGCATGCATTATTCTTTCAATTGATGTAATTGGAGTCAGTGATTTTCATATTTTCAGAGTTTGATGCTATGACACATGTGTAATACCTATAGAATTTCTTTCATCTTAAAACAAGAAGAAATTGGGCTCAGCATATTTCTAGTAAAATTGCATGAAATTCTTTGTAGTTGGAGGGATAGAAATAATTTGAGGAGACGTTTAGACCATATCCAGTTGTGCAATCTTCTTGTAGGTACTCCGGTCCCTTGGCTTTTACATCTATGGTGCAACGTGAGGGGGAGAGAAGGATTAGGCTTTGGTGTGCTGAAGCATTGTATTAGAGCTTCTGTTCAACAGCCTCGTGCCCTTTAGTACTACCCAGTGATACTGGTTGGGATCTTCTGCCAACAGCTTTGTTTGTTTTTTGTCCCAGGTTCTACAACAGTGATTTGAAAGAACTCTTTCAAGTCCCTTGTGAATGTTCACAATTTTTTATTTCTATTTCAGATTTTTCTAATAGCTTCTGAGTTTCATGAAACATAAACGCATCACCTTATTAGGACTTCGACATAAGAGACCTTAATGTGTCTTGCGAGTGACTATATTATTAAATCTAGTGTATCTTTTGGTGACAAACTATTAATATTTAAATACTGCAACACTTTGCAAATTGAGAACCTCAATGAGTATTTATGAAGTGCTTTGGCAAGCAAAATTCTGAGGAAGCCTCAACATCCTGTTTGCTCATTATTGCTCTTATTTTATATTCAAATTAATGCCAGAAATTAGGTGAAGGTCATACAAGGATTTATGAAGTTAACTCCAGCGTTCCTCACTGTTGCAGTGGATTTGATACACGTGGTTGATTCTTTGTGAAGAAAATATTCATATGGCTCCTTGGAAAACAGAACTTAGTGCATCTCACAAAATCTTTATCATTTATTGTTCCCCAGCCCAAGTTCCTACTTGCATTCTCTACTTTGTTCTGCTGAACTTGCACTCAAGCCCTCCAGTGAACTACAGTTCAAGCAATGCGATAGTTGCCTTTCTGTCAAAAATATGTTTTCTGCTCATGCAGCAGCATGATTTTTCTTTACCAGGAACACTATGGAGGAATGCAATTAAGATTAATTTGCAGGTCGTGCTGGTCCAGTTTCCTGAAGTTGCCTAGGTAGTTTAATATAAAGTACCTACATTTATGTTTTCATTTCCTTTAAATATTCACCCTGGGTCATGGTGCATAAGAGTTTCTAGTGAACAACAGAGATTTTCAAACATGTGAGAAGGTTTTATTTCTTTATCAAAAATCGCTTTCTCTTTGGGAACTTAGAAATGCTTTTTAAATAATACAAACTTCAGTTTTGACACTGAAGACTATAAAATGGTATCAGGAATGTAGTTGGCCCAGAAAATTTTAAGATGAAAGAAACCTGTAATACATGCGACATACGGGAGGCTGGGAACACGCTAATAATCCCAAACAATAGAGAAAATTATATTAATTGAAGATATGACGTGTACAGGCAAATTTGTTTTCCAGCCAATAAGAGTACAAAACTTTTGAATACACAAGGCGTCTAAGATAAGCCAGGCAGTCAAAGAGACAGTATAAAAAGGGCTCAGATCTCTAAGCTCCTCATCAGCTCTCTTGCCTTCCTCCTCCTGGTGAACTCGGTAAGCCTTCTCTCCATTCATGTTCTTCATAAGGATTAGAAATTTTGGGTTAATTATTTATGCTAGGATTGTGACTTCTCTGGAATTTAAGATTTCTCAGTGCCTTGTGTCTCTGCTTATGTGTTGGTGGGTTCAAGTTTTAAAGATGGGGCTGAAACTTTCCAGATCCTGTTGGTAACTGGGTACCTGGCTCCATGATAAGAATTGCTGTTTCTGGTCTGCAGAAGTAGAGAAGTTTTTCTCCACCATAGCTCTCAGTGAGGTCTTCCATAAATCTATTTTGTTTTAAGGGAGGTCTTCAGGTCTGTTTGGCAGGACAGCACATGATCACATGTGCTACTTCTTCATGGTTTCTTGCATGTCCTGTCAGCATTTCCAGATTCCAATCAAAATTGGTGTAAATTACTGAAATGAGACCTTCTACTTTCAACCCTGTAGCAAACATAGAATCATAGAATCAGCTAGGTTGGAAGAGAATACCAAGACCAACCTTTACCCCAGGATTAAACAAAAAAATGAAGCGTGTTATCATGGCAAGTGCTAGGCACTTCAAGTTTTCTTGAAGGCTTTCTTGAAGGATTTGGGAATGTAGAGCTCTATCCAAAGCTGATATTCTGAAAGAAATTTAGTATTTTAAACTCCAAACAGTATTCTCTAAGTAAAATCCTGAAACAGCAGCAAAGAAGTTTTGGTCTGTAACAGGTATATGCTGTAGCCAGTGTTTCACAAATCTCAGCAACAAAAGACATAATTCCCATTGTTCCAAAACAGTGTGAAAATGACATAACAATAGAAATGGGGAGTAATAAGGGGAATAAGAAGCTGAGGAATTTGGTGTTATTTTGCTTCTGTCCTTGGTCTCATATGGGTAGTCTTTTGGCTCTGAGACTGTTCCTGCCACTGTAGTAATCATTATTTTTGCTTTCCTCCCTGTTGCTGCATGTCAGGGTTGCCTCCATCACAGAAAGATGACTTTCTTCCAAAACCAGTGTGAAGATGACTGCTATTCTCCCTGCAATTACGGGAGCCTGTACAGCTACCGCAGCTATGACTGTGGGAGTCCCTGTGGCTACCGGGGCTATGGTGGCCTCTATGGCTACCGGGGCCTCTATGGCTTTGGGGACCGGTACGGCTCTTGTGGTCTCTATGGTTACCGGGGCATTTATGGCTCTGGGGACTGCTATGGCTCTGGAGGTCTGTATGGCGGCTATAGGGGCTACTATGGCTTTGGAGACTGCTACGGCTATCCAGGCTTCTATTCCGGCCGGTATGGCTACCCCTTTGGTTCACGATATGGCCTGAGGTTCGGCTACGGGAGCTGCTAAACCCAGCAGGAACATCCCTGAAGTGAAGATCAACTCAGGCCCAGCAAGCACGGACTGATGGTGAATCTTGGCAGCAGTGGTCACTGGTGTGCAGAGCTCTGGTGACAGCAGCCACCCACCCTTCATGGTGGCTTTGAGTGCTCTGCGCTGCTGTTGAAGTGCTTGCGATAAATTACCTTCTGCTCTGTGTCTGCTTGCTCTCTTGCCACCCAAACCCTCCTCTTGATCAAAAACTTGCTTCTGCAGTTCTTTGTGAACTGCCTTTCACGTTTGTTATCATGATGAATGCAAAACCTTAATACTGATTGAATGGAATCAGCAGGGTGTAATGCGTCTTCGGGAATGTGGTCTTTCAGTTCTGTATACCTTTGAAAATCTATCTGCCTTTCACTCACATTAAAAATTATGCTGCATCAATATTGCATCTCTGATTTTATTTTTCACCTGCATGCCTCAAATATCTTGAAGTCAATAGCATCATATGGATTGCGTGACAGTTATTAACTTCGTATACTGAGGGATGTTCTTGTGGAGACTTGCCCCCCTCAAGATGGGAAACACGGACTTCTGTAGCTGCAAGAACGTTCAGCTGTACCTCTG
>JASSUY010026364.1:0-28341 GCA_032466535.1 Forpus xanthops | reverse complement strand
AGTAGTGATTTATGTTATACCTTAGTTACTAAATTGTTCTTATCTCAACCTGTGGGAGTTGCATTCTTTTGATTCTCTTTCCCATCTCCCCGGGACTGGGGAATAAAGAGGGGGAAGTGAGTGAGAGAATGATTGTGTGAGTTTGAGAGCCTTAAACCACGACAGTCTGATAGCAGAAACTCCTAAAATCCAATTTTGACTAAAATACTGTTTTTCTCCACAAGCAGTTAAGTTGCTATGGTTTTCATTTTCTACAGTAAAATGGAAGTTTCTTGTTTGTTTCCAAGTCCTTCTTCCCCCTTCCTCCCCCCACTTTTTTTTTTTTTTTAAACCTTGAGGTAAACCAGGAGTGAAATAGTTGATTATAGATCTGTCAAAACAGAGACTGTGGTATGCACATGATAAGATCATGTTGCTATTAATGGTGTGTTCATTGTGCAGATTTGCTGCTTGCTTAGGTAAGGATCATTCCCTGTGAAAGTAATCGGCATTTTACCTAAGTAAGAAATACTTGAATAAGGCTTCTGCATTTTTTCAGTAAATCAGATTATGCCGTATCATTTAAAAATACTTCACAGAGAAAATAATTACCTTTGAAGATCCCTACAGGGCATATCAATTGGAGTTTGGAACGGGGAAATTTGTATTTAGAGCTCCACAATATTTTTAAATTTTCAGAGTAAAAAATGTTTTATTCTGTGCTCTGAAAAGTCTATTTCTTGATGGGAACCACGTGTTTTGGATTGAAATCTGAAATGATTGAATTGAAATAGAAGCCAACAACAGCAGAACCCCACCAAAAACCAACACCAAAACAGATAACCAAAAAATCAGCAATACAAACACCACCTACAGAAAATGCCTTAGAGTCTTAGGAGTTCTGCAGATTTGACCAGGAAAACTTCATGTGTTGCACTAGGGAAAAGGCAGATACAAAGTTGGCAAACCCTGAAGAAAAGCCTTTTTGCTTGTTTTACATTTAATTACACTATACTGTATTTAAAATGGAGAGGATTGATTCTGAACTCGGATCATGTGTTAGTGTTTCTTTTTCCCTCACATGAGACTATTAGCAAATATTTTGTGCAATAAATGTATGTTAAAGCCAACACAAAACACAGAATGACTGTTGTTCCAGAGATTTCATGAATACTTCATGAGAAATTAATTTTAAGAATATTTAATGTTTAAAATAGCAATAAAGAATAGAATAAAGTAATAAAGGCTGCTAGAATATGTTCTGATGAAGGAAGAATTATTTCTGTTCGTGACAGCTAGCTTTTGGTTGAGAGAATTTTCTTGAGTGCTGTCAGGTAGGTAGGGTCTACAAAGTTATTTATTCTGTGTGAGAGTCCGTGTTCCTCTCCTGGTGTGCAAAGTCATGACCTCATTGCATACATGAGGAAGAGAGAAAAGGAAAAGAACCACAAAGGCAAGCAAGCTTCTGTTCTGAAGAGCAAAGGTATAAACCCATAGAGCTGTTTGACTAATACAAATCTTGGGTTTCATATCTGCATATTTCAGTAGAGTGTCATGTTTAAAGAAGTCTTAGGTTCTTCTAATAGTCCTCCGGAACAGGAAAAGATACCCCACAAAGGGTAAACCTTCAATATAGAGGTGGAAAAAGATCCTAATGTAGGAAAGCAGAGATTAGCAGAAAGGAATGTGGCTTCTCTAAATTTTTTTATAGGTTTTTACATTTTTACAGGCTAATGAGCTTTCAAGTGGTTCAATAAGTATGTCTGGTACATCAGGCCAGCAAGAGGAGGAACAAGAGAGAAAAGACCTAGAAAAAACTGTGTTTGTGTAAAAGGAGAATCTATCCTGTTATTTGACCTGACTTCTGTGTTACTACTGGGTTGTCTTTCCTTACCTTCCTTAAGGGTAGGCCTCTGGTTTTACTCGGTTGGGGAGCTCTGCTGAGGGATAAACTTGAAGAATAAGTATGGCTTATGCAACAAACTCTGAAAGAGGGAAGAGGTGAGAAGGAAGCCATTGATGAGAACCTGCATGTAGTTGAAGGCCTTAGACATGTGACTGAACCTGGGATAAAGATACAGTGTTGGAAGAGAACTGAAAAGCAGGACTGACCACCAGGTGAAGTGAGCAACAGTGCACTTGTTCTCTCTGAAACTTGTGTTTGTCAGAAACACATTTGGTTTAGGGGCTCTCATGCACATAATGGAAGGTAATGGCTTTTTCCTCTCTGAAGGAATGACAGACAGGGCGTGCCAAGAGCATAAATACAAGCAGATCCTGAGCTGGTATTTTTGAGGGGAGGGATGACCTTAAGCCTAAAGCTGGAACTGATATTTCAAAGTGGAGATCAGAAGTGGCTAGTCTCAAGGCAGCAGCTGGAAAGAGTTTCAGCATGTCAAAGGGCTCTGGCTACAGCCTTTTTATTAGCATAAACGTCCTTGGAGAATTTTAAGGAGCAGGAGGTTCAGGCTTGTTTTGTAAGATCTATACCTGAAAAAGCAAATTCTAGGGTCACTTGCTTTGGAGATAAGATCTTGCTAGAGGTTTGCTACTAGAGCTTACTACGGGTTACTGAAATGATGCATTGTGATTAGTTCTGATACATCACGCAGGGAAGCAAAATACAGGAAAACCACATGCATATTCATGTAGTGTTTATTTGGTGCTAAGTAATTTTTATAAAACCATTCAATCTCATGCAATATTTTTACTAGCTGTTTAAAAAAAAAAAGGTACATGCTGGTATAATCAGAACTTATATCTTAGTATGTTTGGTGACTTCTGTTTTTCTCTTAACTATTGTGCAATAGATAAATTTCCTTCTCATCTGTTGGCTTTGCAGCTAGATGGTTTCTGTGTAATAGGAAATACATTAGATGAGTTGATCTTTGTTTTTAAAAAATAAAAATGGAGATGAGGGGGAATACTGGTAAAAAAAGTGTGCATCTTGAGCTATTTTAGATGTATATGAATCTCTCACCTCATTTCTCTTCCCAGCTTGCACCTAATGCTGATGTTGCAGCATATTTTAGAACTAGCTCCTGAGCTGCTGGAGGAATTTTGCAGGGGCATAAATACCCTTCTTTAAAGCTAGCTACTGTTGATGCAATACGTATTATACGCAAGACATTGATTCAATGGATATGAAAGGCACACTGAGCCAAGTAAATTTGCTGTCACTTCTTACGTGAAGCATACAAGCTCAGATAGTGATAATGGTTCTGAGAATGCTGTCAGCCTGAGTCTTACCTTTGTATTAAGGCTATTGGAGCTATTGGCTAAAAATTAGTGCCCATTACACATCATTTACTAAGTATGCATGATGAAAAGCAAGCACCTTGTGGTAGGCTGAAAATGTCACAAGCGAGACAGAGTTACAGGCCATAGTACTTCTAGATACTAGGGTTTATTTAAGAATTGGGGAGATCATACTTGCCCTGTTTGATGATACCACATACTCACTTGTTTATTTTCCCCACAGAGTTATTTTCACTGGGTCTTGACTTTTCTTCTGAGCAGAGGATTTTCTGCTAGTTTTGGGAAATTGGGTTGAAAGTTATGATGATTTTGTTCTTTACATCTGCTTGCAGTAACATGTCTTAGGTCTTGCAATCCAAGGTCCCTGGCTGTCTCCCCATATCTGTCACCACATGGTTTTCTGACTTCAAGGGTCTGTCCTGACTTCTAGGACTGTTTATCTAGCCAGGATTTTAACTAGCCTCTTTTGGGGCCCCATAACTCTTGATTTTTCCCAGTCTTAAATGTGTGTGCAGAAGCATGAAGTATGATCTACCTCCTAACTGGTGGCTCTGTTTTGTATCTCTTTATTAGTTGTATGATTCAGGATGTCATCTTTGTTTAGTTGAGATGTTAACAGAATTTAAAAACAGCACAATACCAGTTGCAGCTGGCTAGTACTAGGCTTGAGCTTGAGAGTTCAGACATTCCTCTTCCCCTGCTAAGTTACCTGTTGCCTGTAAGAGTTCATAATTTAAACTTTCTTGCCAACCACAGCCCTACACCATTCTGAAGAAAGCATTTGGAAGTGGGGGAGGTGAGTGAACTTTTAATGACAGAGCATCAGCTACACTGTTCTTGGGCATCCAAGTACATTGGAAGGGACCTTAAAGATCACCCTGCCATGAGCAGGGACACCTTCCACTAGATCAGGGTGATGAAAGTCCCATCTGACCTGCCCTTGAACACTTCCAGGGATGAAGCATCTACAGCTTCTGTGGGAAAATATCATAGAATTTATAGTGAAATACTTACTGTTGCTTAGATGGAAACTGGCTTTTCTTGGTCTTTTGCGCTCTATTTAATAGCACATTTCTTTTAAGAACCATGGAACATATGGTTCTGTGTTCTCTCACTTGCTGGTGAAACATCTGTACAGGCAAGTGTTTTTTTTCATGGTGACTAGTTATTGAGGAAAAGTATGAATGGGAAGATGTTATTTTTAAAGCAAATTACATGCTTCTAACATGTCTTCACTGATTTATGTGGAGTATCTTAGTTTGGAAACAGATATTTGAGATTTGATATGGTTTTATTTGTTTGTAGTTGTAATGGATGTGTTCTTTTGGTGTCTGTACTTCAATGTCTCTACTCATAAGATTATTCTGCAGCGACGTGCCCAGTTGTAGGCAAGGTTTGGTACCTATGGTAGCATTTTTGCCCTGCACTGCTTGTTCAGAACTTTTTACTGACAAAGGATGAAATGTTCATTGTCAGCAATCTTTGTTTCACAGACTTTACCCTTATCTGTTCATATTGATTTACTGTTTGTAATATTCAGCAAATAGATATCTTAGTGTGTGTGATTTCTTCTTTATGCTGTTTCTCCTTAAGTTAAAATATCTTCTGTAGTTAATTTAGGGCCCTTTCTCTCCTATGCTTGTTTACCTCATACGTCTGCACCTACAGTTCCTCTTACGCATTAGCAAAATACTGTGCTGCAAGAAGTTAAATTGGTGTATTTGGAAATGGAGACATAAGTTGGTTAGCCCTATTCCTATAATGCTTCTAGTTCAGATATGAGGAAAAAGCTGTAAGAAAATATAATCAGTATCTAACTAAAATTATAATTCTGTAAATATTTAAAAGGCAGAAATGCAAGAACAGTTGAGGTTAGACTGGCAACTTGTAGTGATGACACGTGACAGCAGACTTAGTTTTGAGATCTTGCAAAAACTTCTGGGAATACTTCACACTAGATTTCTGTCAAGTTTTTAAATGAGATAATTTTGTTACAAGCATTGAAAGACATGATTAAAAAAAAAAGATATTCTGTGCTTATGAAACTAAACTGCCTCTTAGAGAAAACCATTCACTGTTTCACTCCAACTTCAGTTAGTAGGAAGACATGGACTGACTTCACTGGACCCCATAATTTGCCATTCTTCATACATGTTCTGTTAGAAGAGTTCATTTTCTATTTAGGCTATTAAATTCATTTATCAAAATGTAAGAAACTGCTTCATAGTTCCATTGTTTGCAATGCAGGGGAACCAAAATCATGATTTCACTCATGAACTCCTACAGAACTACATGGCGGTTTTATGAGACTCCTATCTGTCTTTTGTGAGAGGTTTAGAAAGAACACAAGGGTTTTTGGTGTGTTCCCACTCTTTAAGGATGCCTCAGAAACTTCTAGAACTTTTGTTTAGATTTCAGAATATAAAGATATATCTAATATGTATAGACTCATCCTCTCCTTCACTTGAAAAGTCCTGGGGACAAAACATAGATGTTCTGGTCATATTTCTGCTTGCTTCTTTCCTGAAAACAGCCTTGTTAGTGTTCTGCTCTAAATCAGGCTGATTATTATTTTGGTTTGCAGTGCATTATGACCTGTTTTGGATATCTGGGTTTGCTGGGTTTGTTTTGCTAAGATGTCATGTTTTCAATATAGAATTTAATACAGAAATTACATAGAGCACAGAATTGTTGCTTTTTAAATGGGTGTTCTTACCTTTCCCACAGAATTCTTTGATTAAGAATGTTGAATGTATGCAAAAGCTTCTGGTAAGCATCCTATCTCAGTGCAGTTTTCAGCACTCTCACAATCCAAATAAAAAGATGTCATTTCTAGGACAGCTAATCTGTCATCTTTCTAATAATTTTTTTTTGTATTATGTAATTTAACACCATTTAGTAATATCATGCTACAAAACTGACTGTTAGTAAATTCTTAACAAAATGGCTGATTCCCAAAATGGAGTTTATACATGGCCAATAGTCAAAAGTCCTGATCATCACTGCCGTTGAAAACAGCTGTTACTGCTATAAAATCCTGCTGGAACAGACAATGAGCGGTACGTATTGACCTGTGTTACCTAAACATATACCTCTAAAGTACTTAGTGTATGGTATCTTGGGTTCATTGTTGTATTCAGTTTCTATTTTTATATTTGCTATTCTTGCCCTCCTACAATAATTAAAAATAATAGTAAAACTACTGAAAAGTAGTACTCGTCACATTTGTGGAAGATACAGCTCTAATTTGCAGTGCCGTCTTTTCTTGCTGCTTGGAACTTAATGAGCTGGTAGTTACTTTTAATATTGTTGCCACTAAATACAGAGGCTGAATTTTTGGCTGTGAAATTTTGAAGTCAGTGTGGTAGTTCAAGTAATATGGACAGGTATTTGGATAAGCAGGATGTTGTGCTGATCAGTGAGAATGTATTTCTACACTTCATGTTTTGAGGCCATTCAAATACTTATCTGACAGCTGTCTTTAACCTTTTTGTATTTGGTTTGTCCAGCATAATGCGCCTGATGTTTGTGTCAGAATGACTGTCTGGAATTGGCTGTTTTTTTTGGGTGTTACAGATCTGCTTCTCTATTGGCACGGGTACTTGCAATGAGAAGAATGGCAAAAAAACCACCAAGACTCCTTGCAAAAATATAGCCTCTGCAGCCTTCTTTTCTTTAAGATATAGTAATTTCAGCACTGTTGTGGTGCTTTCTTTCCTATCTCTCTGGCAGACACTGTTAAGTCTGTTGTGTGTTTTTAAGATCATATAAAATGGTTTGTATAAGTTGTAATTTGTAGTCAGTAAATTCAGAAATAGCATGGAACCATGAATTGAGGAAGTGAGATGTTCTTTATATAGTGTGGTTTTATATGTGGCTGTAGAAGCGATACGGAAGAGGCATCTCCAATCCACAAGCCAGTTGTAATCCATCCTTTTCCAAAGTACATTGATTACACCTATAATTTGGTGCAAAATAACATGGAAGCCTTCAGCAGCTTAACAGTTTCAGCAATGTGCCCCATACATATGAATATTCAACTGAGAAGCTCTAATTTCCAAGCACAGCTTGCATGTTCCTGCATTATTTTGTTAAAACTATGATCATAATTTTTCTTATTCTTCCTGCTTTTGCTCCAGCTTTAAATGCTAATGTCCTACAAAATCTTACACTCAAAATCAAACATCTATCGGTGCTTGTTTCTTTCATAAAAACAAACAGGGGAGTTTAGTCTTTCTTTTGAGCTGTATTTTAATTTACTCTTAAATTGTTTAGCTGATACGGATAGATGGATATTGTTTGCTTCTGTATTATATTCTAGAAAGTAGGTCCTGTATTGAACAAACCTGAATATTCTCATTCACAAAAATGAGTCTTGATATCTAATAAGTGGGCAGCATCTTTTGATGTGTTACATTTTTCAGGTATTGGAGTTTAATTATAGATTATGAGTCAGTGGATTTTTGAAGCACATTTCATGTTTCCTATGTATTTGCTTTTTCATGAGAGAAATCAATAATTTTATTATTTGCTCTGGTACATTAAATGGTAGGAGACACTGAAGTTTTGTATTAGTCTTGGAAAAACTCTTGACCAATATCACTTTAGTAACCAGTTATTTCATTGTTTCATCTTCTTGCTTGAATCATCTGTGTGGTATCTCCTTTTATCTGTCTTAATACCATTTTCTTCAAATACAGTAGTCTTTTGTGAGTGTGTAGGTTATGGGGGAGAACGTGGTAAATTAGTGAGTTCTCTACCATTTGCTTTGAAAGAGGAAAACAAATGTTAGTATCACTAGCAGTATCAGGTATCTTCTTCAGTACCATCCTTAACCGTTCAATTGAGAGATTAATTGTAAATGAGTATGATGCCTTAATAATAATATTTTTAAAACTAAAGGAAAAATACTTTGGTGAAGTGATATGTGTTCCCTGTAGGTTTTCACCATGTTGGCTAAGTCCACACCCAGCACTGCTCAAGTTCATGAAGAAATTTCCATTAACCTTCATAGCTGTGGTGGTCTGCTGGAGAAATCCTGTGTTTAATTCTTTCTCTTACATCTTTGTTCTTCAACCAGTTTAATCTGGTGTACATCATCAGTGATTCTAGAGACTTGATCTCCCTCTCTACTTTCAGTCTACTTTTGTCCCTTCCTCCTGTTGACTAACAATAGCAATCTTAAAAGCTGTTCAGCAATCTCAATCAGGATACTGATGCAGCTGAGAATTAACCTGGGAAGCAAGTACGAAGGTCAGTTTTTGTTCAAGAAATGAAAGCTGGAGAGGAACTTTTTACAAGGGCATGTAGTGACAAGACAAGGGGGAATTGCTTTAGACTGAAAGAGGGTAGATTTAGATTAGATATAAGGAAGAAGTCCTTTACTGTGAGGGTGGTGAGGCACTGGAACAGGTTGCTCAGAGATGTGGCCCTCCCATCCCTGGAAGCATTCAAGACCAGGCTGGATGGAGCTTTAAGCAACCTACTCTAGTGGAAGTTATTTCTTCCCATGGCAGGGAGGCAGGAACAAGATAATCTTTTGAAATTCTTCCAGCCCAAACCATTCTGTGATTAAAGCCAGTTGCTTGATGTTGTGTGTTACATGGGTGTATGAGCAATGCTTGCTGGATCAAGGGAATGAGTGAGGGAAAAGGAGGGTGGAGCTGGAGCAGGCCACTGGCAGTGCCAGTTGAACTTAACAGTGGCACATCGTTGGTGTTGCAAGTTATTATTTGGTTTTAGTATTAGTAGATAGCTGCTGTTACTGGCTTCTAGAAGACATTGCATAGAAGAAGTTAATCTAGTCCAGAAGTGTAATACTAGTGATCATATTTGGATGAATGATCCTTTGTATCATCAGAACACTGCAGTCATAATGTGTCATTCACTTATCAGAAAATGAACACACTGTGCCCCAATTTCCAGTCTTGCTTTCTCACAGGGGTTGAAAATGACAGAAGTAAACCTTTCCCATATCCTCTATAGTAATTTACTGATGTTAGTAGTTATAGGATGTTACCTTTCTTGGTTTGTGAAAATGAAGCTTGGTTTAAAATGTTGGCTTAAAAAGATGGTAAAGCCTGTGACATTTTTAGCTGGTTGGGTATTACAGAATCCTAAAGCTGTGGGCCACCAAAATGTATTTGAAAGCCTAATGCTTTATGCTTTTACATAAATGGACTTAGCTAGATTTTTGCTTTGGCTTGTACTTCTCCAGTAAACACTCTGAAGGGATAAAAAAAGCCCCAAAGTGTGACTTGGATTCTCCTGGAAGTCTCATTTTGGCCATGACTGCTTGGCATTTTTTTGATAGTAATTGGAGAGAGAATAACCACTAAATGCTTTGAGGTTTTTAGTCTTAACTTTCATCTTTCATCTTATGTTGTTTTAGAATAGTCAACTAATTTTCAGTTTCTAATATTAAATAAAAATACCAACCCTGAGTAACCTCAACTTCTATAACAATATAGAAACTGTTCTGTTTTATTCTCTCACCTGCCTCACCTGCAGTTAGTGAACAGAAAACATGAGAATGATGGAGTATCTTAAAGTTGTGGGAGGGCATTAGCTGTAGATTCATACTGCACAAAAATGCTATTAATGTTTTATAAACAATTTCTTTTTCACTGTGGCTATAAAACTTCAGTGTTCTCCTGGAAAGGTGATATTTATCTCTTTGACTTCTTCCTTTTTTCTGAATTTGTAAGTTTTCCTGAGATGCCACATTTTGTTGGTGGCAGTCCTGCAGCAGAATGCCGGAGAAGGAAAGAAAAGCAATAGAACTTTATTATTGGAGGCTTGTTGTGATTAATAAAAACCCCAGCCTACTGAGTCTAGGGAGGAAGATGATCATACAGTAGGAAAACTTAGAGTAGTACCAACCAGCAAAATAATACTACAGTTAAGAGATGTAGTTTTGCATTGTTTTGGAAAGGGGCAAAAAGCAATGAAGAGCAGAGAATGTAAATAGTTATAGCAGGCAGTAATAGATATAAAAAGCATAGGTTGACAAGGGAGCACATTCCTCTTGTTGAAGCAAGAAGCTAAAATCATTGATACATGGTTCCATCTGACTTACTTTTTTTTCTCTGGCATTGAGCAGATTGCTACTTTCAGCTTTTTACCAATTTTGAGATGGTTTTCCAACCAGGACAAGGGGTAAAAAGTTAAAACTTAAACTAAACTAAAACAGGGGAAGTTTAGATTGGATATAAAAAAGAAATTATTTACTATAAGGGTGGTGAGGCACTGGAATGGGTTACCCAAGGAAGTTGTGAATGCTCCATCCCTGACGGTGTTCAAGTGCAGGTTGGACAGAGCCTTGAGTGACATGGTTTAGTGGGAAGTGTCTCTGCCCATGGCAGGGGGATTGGAGCTAGATGCTCAAGATGCTTTCCAAACCTAACTGTTCTATGATTCTGTGATTCTAAGTGCAATGGGGATCCTCATGGATGCTTCAGCACTGTGGAGACAGCTGATGATGTGGATGGGAAATTCTAGTACACATCTGATGGAAGTGTGAAGAAGTTGAATGTTAGAAACTTTGGCCAGTTCGAATCTCTGAGCTTCCAAGTTTTTAAATTGATTTTTTAAATAATTTCTAGTGAAGTAGCTTCAGCTTCAAGAAAGCAGATAGCTACTACCTTTCTTGTTTACATGATTTCTTCTGGAAACGTTAAAATGTCATTAAAGAAGACAAAGAGAGGTAACATGGTCTGCAAGTGGATTTTCTGTATTACATTTGTAGGACGGTAAATACAAAATATATCTGGCAATTTGACTTTATGCTTTGCTAAATTCCAAATATAAAAGTCATTAGGAAATATATCATTAAGAGCAGCTTTGTAAGGAATAGAAAAAGCAAGTATAGCTCCAGTTGGATCTATTGCTTTGTCTCTTAGATGACTGTACATTATTGTTGATACTGAGTTGCTGTGCTGAGTTAGAAAAACCTTAAGTTTACCATCCTAAAGCTGTCACTACTATTTTAAACAGAATAATTCCAAGTGCAGTTTTCTTTCTGATTTCTTTGGAACTTGCTGTGTTACGTGACGTGGTAGCTAGACGTGAACTCATGTTTATGTTTATGCATAAACTAGATACAAGGTATGTATATTTTTCAGTTTATCTTAGAATCATAGAATAGTTAGGGTTGGAAAGGACCTTGAGGTCATCTAATTCCAACCCCCCTGCCAGGGGCAGAGACACCTCCCCCTAAACCATGCCACCCAAGGCTATGTCCAACCCAGCCTTGAACATCACCAGTGATGGAGCATTCACAACTCCCCTGAGCAGTCCATTCCAGTGCCTCACCACTCTTAAAGAATTTCTTCTTCAGAACCAATCTAAACTTTTCCTGTTTAAGTTTGTACCTGTTGCCCCTTGTCCTGTCACTACGGTCCCTCATGAAGAGTCCCTCCCCAGCATCCCTATAGGCCCCCTTCAGATATTAGAAGGCTGCTATGAGGTCTCCACACAGCCTTCACTTCGCTCTCCTTTCAACTTTTTCAGGGAAAATGCAAAATGAATTTTAAATTAATAACTGCAGTCACACTAACTTTGTGTTCTACTGTAGCATTGCTGAAGTTCTTGAAATATGCAGACTGTCGCTGTTGATGCTTGGTCCATATCTTTTAGGCAGATTTATTACCCATCTGTGAATAGTTTTCTGGAAAAGATATTCTCAAAAGGAATTTGTTTCTGGATAACACACTACATCCTTCCAACATTAATTTCACCTGTGCCTAAATCATGGCATGTATAAATAATTAGAGACACTTCAGAAATCACCCCTCTTTTCATTTCCTTAATGGTACATCTTTCTGTTGGAGATAATAGCTTGCCCATTTCTTGATACTATTTTAAGTCAGTATTCTGCTGGGGTTTCTGCCTGTGGAAAATAGATTAAAAGACTAAAGTCATTAGAAAAATAGTACCCAACAATAAGAGCTGGGGGGAAGCAGACATTTGATGGTGGGTGACATACAATTTAGGCAATGTTGTGTTCCTTTTTACAGGATGATAACGTGAATGATGTGTGGAACCCAATTTCATGGTTATGAGTTTCTTTGCTTGAGCTTCAGAAATATTTCTTAATAATAACAGCAGAATAAAGATTCCTGCCTGAGAGGAGAAAATATTTTCTTTATATGAATTTCTCATTATCTGCCCAGACTTATCCTTGGTATCTGGAAGGTAACAAGGATCTTATGTTGGTTTTTGCACTTTCTGTGTATGTGAAATACACAAAGGACAATGAAAGCTTAGAGGAAGATAGGAAATACTTATCTTACCTTAATGTCATGCTTACCTGCTAAGATCCTGTCAACATATTGTTTTCACTTTGCACCCTTTTTAAATTGTTTTCTTTTTTTAGTTTGGTTGTTTGTCTGGCTGGAGAGGGACAGTGGTTGATGAGAAACAGAACATGAGCTGGCAGTGTGCACTCACAGTCTGGAAACCAAATTGTATCCTGGGCTGCATCAAAAGGAGTGTGACCAGCAGAATGAGGGCAGTGATCCTGCCCCTCTACTCTGCTCTTGTGAGACCTCACTTGGAGTACTGTGTGCAGTTCTGATGTTCTCTCAGTAAGGAGCTGGAGCTCTTGGAGCAAGTTCAGAGGAGGACCATGAGGATGATAAGGGGGCTTGAGCCCCTCCCGTATGAAGACAGGCTGAGAAAGTTGGGGCTGTTCAGCCTGCAGAAAAGAAGGCTGTGTGGAGACCTCATAGCAGCCTTCCAGTACCTGAAGGGAACCTACAAGGATGCTGGGGACTGACTCTTCATTAGGGACTGTAGTGATAGGACAAGGAGTAATGGATTTAAACAAGGGAAGTTTAGATTGGATCTGAGGAAGAAGTTCTTTACCATAAGGGTGGTGAGGCACTGGAACAGGTTGCTCAAAGTAGTGTTAAATGCTTTATCCCTGGCAGTGTTCAAGGCTGTGTTGGACAGAGCTTTTGGTGACATCATCTTAGTGTGAGGTGTCCCTGCCCATGGCAGGGGGATTGGAACTAGATGATCTTTTATGGTCTTTTTATGATCTTTTATCTTATGGTCTTTTCCAACCATAACCATTCTATGATTCTATGTTGTAAAGCAGTTTGCTAGAGAAAGAACCAAACCAGTGGGTGTCAGCTGTTTGGTGGCTTTTTCTTTACACAATGGGTTGTTTTAGGTCCGTTAAAAGTTAACTGGGTGAGAGGATCAGGAAAAGAATTGAATCTTTGTAGGTTGCAGCAGAGAGAGAAAGGCTAGCAAGGTCCTTAGAGCCTTCAGTCAGGGGCCAGTAGCATATGGTGAGGCCTTGGGAGGATAGAAAAAACTTCCAGGGAAGGGGCAGAGTAGTACCCACTGCTCCTTAGATCTTTGAGTGCAGCAGCAACAAGTGAAAAGTTGAAGCTTGGTGCTTTTGTATGCAAGAGTGTTATGGAATATATTTGAGGATATCTGTTGGTCCCATTTGTCCACCATAATTTTTCTACCTGGTCTATTCAGATGTACCTTGGGGATTTTTGGCTTCCATGTCCTTGTCTGCATCTAACTCTCCTAAAGCTTTCTGCTTGTCAGTTTATTTTTTAAATAATTCTTTTGTCAAGTTGAAAGCTCGCTGTTGTCTTCTGCTCTTGATTTCTTTTGCTCAGGCCATACCATAATTCATATGCCCTGCATTGCCTAGGAAATGTAGAGCAATGGCATTTAGACACACGATTACTGAAGAAGCTTGTCTGTAATGGTGACTGTTTGTTAGAAATCCCAAGAGGGAATGAGAAACTAATTGTGTGGATTTAATACATTTTTAGTAGGTTGTTTTTTCCTGTTGCCGTTGATTTTACTTTGTGTTTTTTTTCTTTTGTTTGTTTTTTTTGTGTGTGTTTGTTTTTTTGTTTTGGTATTGTTTTTTCTTTTTTTTTTTTTTTTTTTTTGATGTTTGTGTTGTACGGGTTTGTTTTGCATAATAGACATAAAAATCTACATGGAGCAATGGTTGTGGCTTGCATGTTGAGCTTTACTGGTGTTTTTTTCTATAAACAAGTATATAAACTTAATCTACATGTGTGTTCATCTTACTAAGTATTCAAAGAATGCAACTGTAGTGTAGTTATACTGCAGTTGTTCTGGCTTCACTGCTGTTGTATTTTATCTCTGTAAAGTTTTCTACATGAATGAATAGTTCGTAAAGACTTTTCTATTTTACATGCAGTACACGATAAATTGAACTGTTATGAAAGGCAATGAATGGAAGGTAAATTACATAAGCTTCATTTTTATATTGTAATTTCAATATGAAGCCAATGCAATTGATAATTATGGGTGTTGTATTCAGACACAAGGGGTTTTAATGCTGAACACTTTTAATGATCAAGTCTCAAGACTGTAAACTCTCATGGAGAATTTCCTTTATGCTGCCATATTCAGAAAGCTATGCTGTAGCTGTATAACTTAGGCTGTTGACAATATAGGTTATCCCAGTTTGATCAGCAAACTCTGCTATCAGCAGTGTTGATAATTTTTATACCAGGGTAGTTGGTATACTGTGATAAAGCTTTTACACAATCTAAGAAAATGCAGAAAAAGCTCATATCTCTAAATAACCTTGCTATATCAAGTGACTTTGTCCTCAATTTAATGTTTGTACTGAGCCACGGGTAGTGAAGCTACAGTTCTGGATAAGGCAATGTTAAAGATATGACTTCCTTTTATGGTTTTGAGTGTAAGATAACAAATGAAACATTACAAACAGAACTGTATTATGAGTATTTTTATTTTACCATCCATATATCAGTAAATCTTGAAGATTATTTCAGCCTTACATTTCAAGATTTTGCTTTTGTTGAAATAAAAATTCACATTTGAGAACACACTGCTCAAGGCGTGATTAAATTTTGGTGAAAGGATGTGTGCTTTGTGAGTAGAATCTAGCTGTGCCCTGCATACACTAACCATGGGCAGAAGAAAGTAATTGCTTAGTTAGAAAATTGAAACCATAGCTAAAATTATTTCGGGTAATTGACCAATATTTGTGATTTTCTTGATCCTAAATAAGATACTGGATACTGCTTGTGTATCTAATTAAAAAAAAATACAGTTTAAAAAATAGTGTGTTTTGGCTGAGTGGAAAAATACACTTTTCATCCTTGAAATAAACTAAATTTGTATGATCCACCCCCCAGACCTTTGAATATCATGTTTAAAATGTTCCCTGGTCATTTACAGACACTGTATCCAATAAAGCATAACAGAGATATTTATTTTCATTACTTTAGTTCCAGCATTTTAAAACAGAGAAACTACTTAAAAACTGAAACTGGTAATTTCATGTGAATCAAGCACCTGCAGTCTGACCTGCAAAAAACCACTAGTTTATTTCATGATCTGCTGTCTGCTTCACTTTTCAGGCCAAGTGAATTAGTTCTGGAAGGAAGGTTCTGTCAGATGGATTTAAAAATCAGTCTTTAAGTGTTCAGTCTATTTTGTGCTCTGTCTCCAAAAAATAAACTATCCACCCAAATGTGTGAATACTGAGTACTTTACTGCATTTTCAGTTCTTCTACACTTTTGTGAAATTTAAAATAATGTGAATATATGTCTTTATTTTTAAGCTTTATTTTAATTTTCTTGTCTCAGAATATTTCTATTATATCTTTGAATCATAGAATGCCAGGTTGGAAGGAACCTCAAGTATCATCTGGTCCAACCTTTCTTTGCAAAGCATGACCTAAAAAAATGTATGACCTTGTCAAAGCCTTACCTCTGTTTAGTCCCTGAAGTGTTGAAGATAACTTTGTGTGGCTTTCCAGTAAAAGGTTTTCAGATGCATTCAGAAATGTGCATGTAGTCCCTACATTAAATCAAGGTATGGTTGTGTTTGGGGGTAGGGTAGAGCTTTAGAGTGTTGGGTTTGTGTGGTTTTTGATTTGGTAGAGGTAAGGCTTTTTGTTTGGTATTTTGATGGTGTTGTTGTTAATTTGCTTGATTTAGTGTAGTGATATTTTTTGTTTGGTTTGGTTTTTAGTGGTGTTTTTTTTTTTGTTTTGGTTTTATTGTCTTCTTCGAGTGCGCCATGCCTATTACTGCCTCTCGGCAATGCTAGGCTATGTGGGGAGGTATGCTTTTGAGTCAGGTTACACAAACTTTTAATGAAATTCAAAAACTTTATCCCACTGTAATAAAAATATATTTCTGTGTCTCACCAGCAACCAATGCCCAAACATCAGAAGATAAAGCTATGCAGGATTGTGTTTAATTTTTACTCTACTTAATTGTACTGTTGGCATAATCCCAGCCCTACAGTTCTGTTTGTTCTTAAGGGGTTGCTTTCCCTTTGTGCTCCTAATTTATTTTCAAGATCCTTGGCCATTGGCTTGTAATAACAATGTAAATATGCATTTAGTGGTTGATATTCAAGAAGGCCTTTGCTAGATTTGAACAGTGGGTTAATATCTACCAACTCTGGTCAGTGATCTTTTCTCAAGTTACCTATTTGGTTTTCAGCTCTAAAACTTACTACCAAACATAGTCAACTATGTCACTATCAGACCAAGTGCCTTCAGTGCCAGTCCCTTCTTCCAGCTTTAAATGATTGGAAAGAAGGAAGAAACAGAACATAAAGTTATTTAGATGCCAGTTCTGCCAAAGTGGAGAGATTGCAAATAGGATGTTGAAAAATAATGTTAGGTCATAACTTGTCCTAAGTATCTTAACAGTTACATTTAGTATTTTAGGGATTGCTATGTTCTTATGATTGCATCATTAGGTCTTGCTGGAATTTTTGAGTCTCTAGAGCGATAGTGTCTTAGTTTTTCTGAATATAATGTAAACACAGTGATGTCCTGTCGTAACACCTGTACACATAACTGCTCACAACTGTTGGTACTTGATAATGCTGCTGAGATAGAAGTCTCTCAGAATGATGTGAGAGAGTAAGCACTCTGCTGTAGATGTAACTTTTCCTGTTTTCAGAAGAGAAGTTTCTTCTGAAAGTAAAATTTTGCTTTGTTACTGATGTGTTGCTTCTGATCTGATGATTGAACAATGTTCCCTGACTTCGGATCAGATTTTTAGTGAGGGTAGGTTTCACCTTTTAAATTTACTGAGCCATTAAAGTTGATTTTATTAATAAATATAGCAAGTAATTTATTTAGTCTTGGAATGCACTTATTCCTTGGGTAGATCTTGTCTGATACCAGTCTAGAGCTGTGTTATCAACATGACCTTAATATTATTTAATTATATCTGCTGAAATACTTTGTATGCAAGATACTCAGCTTTCAAAGCTTTAAACTTTTCAAGGGATTTCAGGTCTTCGTTATTTTGATGGCTTTTTTATGTCAGATGCCTAAGCAACAGTGTCATGTATCCCTGAGCCTTCTTATTAGAGTGGGCCTCTTTGCTTGCAGAGTTGTGTTTTGCATTAATAGTAAATACATATATTTTCTTACAGAGCTTGGGGATGTATGGACATTTAAGCTCCCCTACTGTGTTTTTTAAGAAAAATACAAAGCACAGCTAGACAGAAATAAAGTTCTGCAGAATTTTCTGTTAAAAGAACAAAAAAGGCAGGCTGCCAGCATTTTTTGTGGTTTCTTTAGTAATAACCCTTGTGTCAGGAAACTTTGCTGCGTTATCTGTTGATAATTGTTCACATTATTTCTGTTTATTATCATTTTTTTGAGATGGAAAAAACACCTTAGGTTCTCTTTGATAAAAAGTAGTTGAACATGAGTTTTATTCCATACTGCTACTGTCCCAAGGAGTGCAATTCCTTTTGTGAAGTAGAATAAGATAATTAGTTCAGTAATAGCTTAGAAAAAAGGACCCTCTAGAAGCTCAAAAAAGAGTTTTCTGTGTTATTTGTTGTGCTATTCGTGTGCATGCCTCGATGAATCTTGTGAGGTATGCTTAGAGACTGTTACATTACATAAATGAATTGGAATTAATACAAGCTGCATAAAATAGTTTTGATTCTAAATGACATGCATTCTGATTTCTGTAAATGACAAACAGCATATTTGTTGTACTGTTCACCTTGAATATGACAATCCCATTACACTTTTCTTTAGCTATAAAAATACAGAACTACTGAGTTCCATCTTCAAGAAATAAAACTTTATGGTCAAGTTGGATGCTGAACTCAATTTCTGTCTATTTACATGAATGTAGAGCTTGTTGTTCTGTGCATAGGAAGAACTGATTTGAAACTATTTCTATACTTTTGACTCCAAAGGAATTTCAGCTCAAAACTTTTTACACTAGCCAGAACATGAAATTTCTGGAAGGCTTTGCTCTGGAGAAAGTATGGACCTATTACTGTATTTCAGGGAGCAGGATGGCAGTAAATGTACCAGTTTACAACTACACTTAATTATCCTGTAATATTAAGGCACAAAAGAATTCGTTATAAGGGATAATATTAATAGATGTACTGCTGCAAGAGAAGTGCCCCAAACAGGAGGTATAAGGACTCCTTGAAACATTATCTTACCTTTGGCCATATTGGCTACCATCAGTGGTCCACCCTGGCCTCCAATTGTGAGATTTGGAAACACATCATACATAATGCTACTGTCTCTTTCGAGAGCACACGCAGTCTCAAGGAGAAAAGACAGTGCAGAAAGAACCGTGCCTTGCCTATGCCGCCTAAGGAGACCTTCCAATCTGCTTTTTGTAACCGGACTTTCTATCCTGCATTGGCCTTTTTAGCCATCAGCGTGCTTGTAGTAAGTGCGGATAAAGTCCTTCTCAAATCTTTGTTTGCGAAGCCAAGGCATGATGATGATAATGGCAGTTATAGTACTAAGAAGCATGAGTTAGTTTAATGTTTGGGGCCATAGTCCTCAATCATGTAGCTCTGCACATGAATTAAGAGAACTTTGTGGCCTTTTACATCTTCTGTGAACATTAGCAGTTACTCAGGAACACCAGCTTTACAGACAATTGTGCTTGCCAACGTGGTGAGATTAGAGAAGGCAACAAGTAGAGTCCCTATTTGGACTTCACCTCATGAGCATGTTTTTTACATTTCTGCAATAGTGACTGGAGCTAATTTTTTTGTATTCTCTGCACAAGAGATATATTTTGGTACGTATGTCTGAAGTTCATTCTGGCTGAGTTCGTAATAGCTGTGCTGAACTACATTTGCGTGCATTCCATTTTCCATATACATACTATGGGATAGATAGATCTTATTTTTCTGCATAGTTATCCGTGCCTATGCCTTAGAGATGATCACCTCATGCACAGCAAATGAAGCATGCATAATTTCAAATTGTATGCAGTTATACTTAGTTATAATTACATGTACACTTTTAAGATATTACTTATCTCCCAGATGAATAAAATTGTTTGGGAATATTTATTTTTCAAAGCTATGCATGTTCCTGTTTTGATTTGATTGGTAAACTGTGTATTCTAGGGTGAGCAGAATAGACCCTTCTTTTCTTTGAAGAAAATTTCTCAGGCATATTTGAGAAAAAATTGACTGAATTTTGCTCTGCTCTTAATATGTCATTTTGATGGATCTGCCCACTTAATTTTGTTCAAAATTAATCTGCTGGAGGTGCAGATGAACGTGAAGCAGGGCAGTGAGCTCCCATTCAGCTGCAAAAAAAAGAGAATCACAAAGAAAAAAACTCAAGCAATTAATTGAAACTTCTTGATTTGGCTAGAGAAACTAACAGTTTTTGGTATTCACAATATCATTGTATTTTATTTCTAGGAAAACCTTATTTTTTTCTGCTGTAGTAACTGTTATATCAGAACTTTTGCCCTTGTTTCTTTCCTCATTCTAATTAAAATACTGATCATAAGTATTCTCTTGTTATGTTACTGCAACCCTGCTATTCACTTTACTCTTCTGGTGTCTCCTTTTGCTTGACCTTAAACTGGATGATATCCTTTTGTTAAGTCACCGTCTCACTGAACATTGCTTCCCTCCCTTTTGGCAAAGCAGATGTATGCTGGCTTTCAATTTGGTACTTCTAAACACATGAAGTGTCTAGTGTTTCATAGTCCAAGACTACCTCATGAATGCTGCCCAGTTGTGGTTTTGTGGTTGTCATCCCCTGCCTTTCTCCTCCTTACCTTTCCCCTCTGCCCTTTTTTTTTTAATTTTCCCCATTTTAACCCGTTATGCACAGGAGTAACTCCCTGAAAGCTAAACCTAGTGGGTATGCCTCAAATCTTATTTTAGCTTATCTGTATCTTTATGTAGTCATCAGCTGTTCAGAAGTTAGTTAGTAGGAAGTATGTAGGATTATTTTATCATTGTCATCATTTTGCTCTATCCTCAACCTTCCCTCAAATTGTGTAACCTTCTATTATTGTTCTGTTAATTTTTTGAGACTGGCTTCCATTTCATGGAATGCACAGAGTATGATTTGTCATGTACTTGATGAGATCATATATATGTTACTGCAGTGCAAGTAATGATAAAAAAAATGCTGCCCTCAGCTAACTTTTGCTCAGGATTGCAAAGAGATATTTGAAAACTATTAGTTTAGCTCCTAGCAATATGTCCAAGCAATAGAGCAGGAGGATTAACAACTTATTGGTAATATTTATATGAACTGTGAAATTTGTAGTGCAACTGTGGAATATCCAAATATGATCAGATGTACAGGTCCTATTTTGGTTTAAGAAGCTCAGAAAGTATTTAATTGGGTGATAGTACTTGGCTGCACGTTCCTCTGTCTTTGTAGCCCACCTCAAGTGCACTTTGGGCAGCAGACACTGATATTTTAAAGAAGTTATGAAAATGCACTATTACTATGCTGAATGTTATGTTAGTGTTTTCTACACTTCATATAGATAGAGCGCTGTAGGCATTGTCTTTCAACCAAGGAGGTTTGGGCACTGAGCTGAAGCTTCGTAAGGCTCTGCAAGTTTTTGTGGGGAGTTGAAGAATATGGTATGTACTGTCACCAGAAATGGTGCTCCTGAAGTACCAAATACGGAATTGTTTTAAAAATATGGTCTGTGTGTAAGTCTCGAGTCACCATGGGTTTTTCCTCATTTTCTTTGTCTGGGAGTTAAAATTAGGCATTAACAAGAAGGCCTTGTGCCTCTAGTCCACACTTGGGAGAATAGTGTTTAGAAAGGGGATAAATGTGAAGGAAAGGGTATTAGTGCGGGCCCTTTCATACTTTAGTTTCTGTGTTCATTTGTGCATCTGTGGGATTTTTCAATGAGTCAGTTGGAGTAGCCACTTTCTGCAGTTTCTTACAGACTGGAAATAAAGTCATTTTAGCAAATAAAAACTTGGGTTTTATCCCACCGCTGAAGCACCTTCTCTCCAAAAATCCAACAGAACTCTTAAGCAGTGGACTCCATCACCAGAAGTCCTGTAAAATGTGATAACAAAAAGAAAAAGATGGTGTAAAACCTAGTTCATAAACTGCTTACAATTGCATATATGGATTTTTAGTCATTTGTTTTAATAAACAAATTAAGTAGTTTGTATAGCTGGTAAAATTGGAAGTCAGTTAAGACTGGCTTTAGCGTAGTGTGTCATTGCCTACTTTGAAGAATTTACTTGAAATGTATGTTCAGTACCAAAGGTAGTACTTAGAGGAAAATGCTGAACACTTATCTTTATAAGAATGTACCCTAATATGCTCTTAAATTCCCTGCTTTATTTCTTTCTACACAAAAAAAAAAAAAAAAAAAAAAGTCTGTACTTGCAGAGAGCTTTCAGTAGGAGCAATGTATGTGAATGGAACTTTAAGTCTTCAGCTGCTTGAGTAGTCTGTTGACTTGTTTGAAAAGCCAGAAGCAATTGGTTATCCAAGCATAAATAAATGTATGCCGGAAAAGACCCTATGTTTCCAAAGTGGCTCTGCAAATAAGCAGCGCATGTGGGAATGTAGGCAGAAGGTTTATTATGGTGCTTTGCCTATGATTAGGGGATAGGCACCTTTGATGTCTGAATAGAGCTTCAAAGTCTCTGGTAACTCATTTTTTAATTTCTACATTTTTATAAGGTATAAATGATGAGCTTCTTCGTCTGTGTTATCATTGCTGTGCTAGTACTATTTTTCAGATGTTAGAAACGATAGCAATGCTAAAATCAGCAGGTTAAAATTAGCAGGCTACACTCATCATTCATTTTGGAGAACCGCTCTTCCAATCCCCCTGGAAGTTACTGTGATTCTCTCCTGCATTTTATTGGAGGAGAGAATTTTATTTATGAATTAAAATATAAGGCACCTCTTGTACATTCAATTTCTTAACCATATGTTTCCTGACATTAAAAAAGGGGGGGTGGGTGGGGGTTGGGGAAGCACTGGGGTAGTGGTTTTTGCATGAGACACAAATTGTTTGCCTGCTCTTAGTGGTAGAATCATGCACCATTAAGACAGATCTGCTGCCAGTTACTACAGCTGATAAATGCTTTTACTACAGATTCTGTAGATCTGGAGTATGGATAAAATAAACTTGTGTAACACAAGGAAGGGGCTTTTTTGAAAACATGTCTGAAAACTTTGTAAAACTGTGTATAGCACAAAAATTATAATCAAAAAAGATAAAGAATTGTAATTTCTAAGTTCTTACAAGGCCCTGGTTAGAGCAGTATTCTGTCACCTGCTTGTAACATCTTCTGTTTTTAAAGTCAGTGGCTTGGTTTTAAGGATACTGCATGAATTCAGACTTATTTTAAATGACCATTTTGACTTGTTTGTGTGCGTGCTATATGGCTGGTAAGCTGAACTGAACTTTCAAAAAACCTGTCTCATAGGCAAACTGCTGAAACCATAGCAGGTGGTGGTGGATTTTGAAGTGCTTCTGATTTGTATTTTATTTTTCTATTTTGTAGAAATTTTGTAGCCTTTTTTTTTTTTTTAAAACACTGATCAGAGACAAGAATTTCAAACTGTTAATTGCTCATCTGTTCAGCAGTTTTTTTCCTATAGTATATACTTTCCGCTTTTAATCAGAATTAACATGATTCTTTACTTTGATTCTTTACTAAAATTTTAAATTCTTTTTCAAATATAGGTAGTCTGATAGCACATTCTTTAAGGTAGCTGCATGATTCTGTGCTCTATATATGAAGGCAGAATTCTTTGTGAAAAAGCAGAAGGTCTAATGAATGAAATAATTTGGGTATTAGTAATCTGGAAAATGAGGAGAATGACCATGTCAGCTTTATTCAGTGCATTTTGTGGTTGTCTGCATAACTTTGCAGATGTTTTGTCAGAATAAGAAGGGTTTGCAGTAGAGATTGCTGTGAATTCAGTAGTAATTCTGAGATGCTGGGGCTCCTCATTGGCTACATTTAGACAGCAATTAAACAGTGTTTAAGCATATTTTATCATTATTTAAATTCAAGTAACATCTTTATGATAATTCCATTCTTGTTTTGCAAGAATATGTACTACCTCATCCTGATTTGTTGATGTAATATTGCATGTTAGTGCTATTTTATGGAACTGATGACAAATTAATAAGGTCAACTTCTTCAGTTCAGCATTTAGTGTGCTTGATATTTTAATCTTAAGCAAATTACTGTTTTCATGTGTTAGAGAATTTAAAGTGAATGAAGAGCTTTTTGCCTGAAAATATTAATTTGCTTTTTTGTTGATTTTCTTTTTTTTTGTACAGTTTCTTTGCTTTTCGTGATGCATATACAGTCGTTAATTCATTTAATCTCTACAGCTACTCTCTCTTTAGGTTCTTTTTCTGGACTGGTTTCAGTTTTTTCAGTCTTCTCATGTTTTTTATGTTTCTTAATCTGTAATGATGATACTGGTGTGGTTCTGTCTTCAGTGAGAAAGAAACTCTTTGTCTTTCTAGAAGTATGGTGCCCCAAAATGCATAGGGGTGTTCCACCTAAAAACTTTTAACAGTACAGCAGTAGAGCAAAACACTTGCTTCATGGTTTTTTTTTTTTCAGGAATTCTGGTTTTGCTTCTCAGACTGTCGGTTTCTCTGACAGTACTTGTTTTGTTCACTGCCACTTGACATAGTGGACTTGCATTTGACTGACGCACTATAAATGCACATACATTTTTGTTGCTACCTGCCCACTTGGTTACAATTCTAAATTTGTTCCACCTATTGAGTGGGTTTTTTTGGTTTGGGTTTTTTTTTTTTTTTGTTTTTGTTTGTTTTGCTGTTTTTTGTTTTTTTTTTTTTTGTTCATTACTGGAGAATAAGATCCTTTTGTAGTTGTGTTTGTAGGACAGACTTGTATTTTATTCAAAAATCACTTGTGAAGCTGCTGAAAAATCTTACCCTTTCCTTCAGTGTAGTTGCATACTCTGTCTTTTCCAGATGACTGGTAAAGTAATAAGTGCATGATCTTTTCTTCTTTATCAAAACTGTTAGTAAAAAGACTCAATCCTAGCAGTGTTCTTTGTGAAAGCCTAACAATGTGCGTTGCTTGATTATGAGAGTCATTAACAAGTTCATTATTTAAATTTCACCGCTGTGTAAATTCACTTGATATGTAAAAATACAAACCAAACTGATTACAGATTTAGCTTATGAGCCAGAACAGGGTCAAGAGGATTGATATTATTTTAAAAGACACATCAGATGGGCCTAGAGTTAGAAATATGACTTGGTTACAGTGGCATGATGTAGCAGAACATTTCATGAATGTACACTGCCAGCACTGGGGATTAGTGTGGCATTTTGTTTTTATTCTCAGTTTTTGCTTCACATGGTGTTTTGCTGTCTTTAAACAATTTTACCCTTGATAAGTAAAGCAATATTGGGAAGGGGAAAAAAGATTAGTGTAAAGCTAATATTCAGTTCAACCTGGATTATATATTAGATTAATTTAAATAACATTTATAGATAAATCATCAACAAAAAAACACATTAGGAAGAAAATCCTCTAGCTAATTAATTGATTGAAGAGGTATCTAGAGAAGTAATCACTTTAAGATCCAATATTTCTATCTTTAATTAGTCTTTCCAGGGAAAGAAGGGGGGATCTACCCTCTTCATGTGAGCTTAGTTACTATTTTTAGGCCTTACTGGTATAGAAATATCAGTCTGTGGCTTTTATATAAATGTAGTATGTGTTATGTCCTATGACACTGATCCTAAAAAAGATACCTGTTGTCCTTCCAAACTTCCCTCCATCATTATGAGAGGTTGATAATACCTCTGTCAGTGAAGATACTCCATAATAAGATCTGTGGCAGCAGCTCCTGAAAGAGTTTAAATTCAAAACTGATATTTGTCATACCAGTAAGTGTGTGCTTTAAGTTTGTGGAAGTAAACACCTCCTTGTATGAATATATTGCAAACTGGAATAGTATGAATTCTCCAACTAAAAATAAATGTTGGGATTTTTGCTATCATATTCCTTTTTAGCTTAGTAAGTTAAAAAGCTCATGGAAGATGTCCTAAGCAACACCTGCCTGATAGTCCTGCTGAGAACAGAAACAAAAACCAAACACTGCTTTTGCTTAGAGAACAGAAATACTGCTCTGCAATTTTAAGTAAAACATTAGATTTTATTTCTGAAGGTATAATTATTTTGGTGTTGGATTTTTGTCTTTATTTTTGGTACAGGTTATTAATGCTGCTTTAGCTCTTGCTGCCAGACCAAAAAGTCAAGTTGTGAAAAACAACATGGAAATATATAGAAGTACATGGGAGAATCACATCCATGTCCTTACTGAAGCTGTGGATGATATAACAAGTATTGATGATTTTCTTGCTGTATCAGGTATGATAATTTTCAGAATCTGATTGTTCTTTTATATGCTTTAAAGACTTCTAGTACCTTTTCCACAGGAAACCAATGGAAGCTTTGATTGTGTAAGGTTTTATGAAGCTGTTGCTTCTGTTTAAAATGTTCAAGCACAGTATATATTTATATTTATATTCTGCATAATGTGGACCCAGCTAGTAGTTATTGGAGCAAACTAGGTGCATGAAGCAGAACAAGTATGTTACAGTGAGTACATTTATCCATCGTCAAAGGTTCATTTGGCTTTTTTGTTTCAAAATCCGTGAGTAGTCTCCTTCTAGAAAAGGAAGTGTGTATCAGTGTGCATATACATAAACATGGAGATTCTCACAATATCCTGTGTTCCAATTACTGTGGAATGCATTGTAGCATTTCCGAAATTTTTACTGCTGCAAATATATGTCAAGCAAAATGTAATTTTCAGTCTTCTCACTGAAGAGACCTTTGGTAGCAGTAAATTGTACTTACTGAAGCAGGGAGGGTCTTCAGCATACAAGCAGAAGATAGGAAACATTTGTTTTCTTTCTTGCAGTTCAAAGATCCCAATTCTATGGTTTTAAATTTTGCAGCCTAAACAGGAAGAAAATTTTATCTCATCATCAGTAAATATAGTTTAATTTTTGTGTTTCCTGATGGCCACTGAGTCCTGCTTTGCCCATTTTAATCTGGGCATATGGTTTTGCACTTAATTTCATTTGTTAAAATTACTTGGTTTATGCAGCAATCTAGAGCATGAATGGTTCTATAAATGTCAGTAGTGTGAAACCATTGGATCTGAGGAAGAAATTCTTTACTGTAAGGGTGGTGAGGCACTGGAATTGGTTGCCTAGGGAAGTTGTGAATGCTCTATCGCCAGCAGTGTTCAAGGCTGGGCTGGACATAGCCTTGGGTAGCATGGTTTAGTGAGAGGTGTCCCTGCCCATAGCAGGGGGGTTGGAACTAGATGATCTTGAGGTCCTTTCCAACCCTAACTATTCTATGATTCTGTGATTAAAAATTTAGTTAGAACTAAGTTAATTTACCCAAATTATTCTTTGGTTACTAAACATGAGGTTGGAATCTTTTCTAGAGGGAGATTTAGCTTGAATATCATTGTTCTAAAGGTTACTTGCGTATCTTCAAAAATACCACCTTTACTGTGGTAACTAGAATCGGTTGGACTTGAGTACCCAGTGATAAAAATATGGATAGTACAATACAGAAATTGTAAGCATAAAAGTTCTCCTTGCTTTACAGCTGCCAGGACATATTCCTACTAAGTGATATAGGTGGGAATGTAGAAGAATTTACTGTAATTAGTGCAAGTGTATTGAGTTACTCTCTTAAGTATATCTCAGCATCTTAGTGTAGAAAAAAATAACCAGAGGTTAACTTTTTCTGTGTAAGATAAGCTGTAGCTGAAGTGAATTATCTTCTACTATGAAGTCTCCAGAGTTTCAAAATTCACTGAGCTGAAGTTTCTTTCTAACTTTACAACTATAATTCATTTAAATGATATATTGCAGATATTTTTTCCAAAGTTTCCTTGACTTGAAGAATAAAGGTAAACATTCCATTAATAACTGGGGTTTTGGGGGAGTGTGTGAATCTGTCATTGGACAGCTGCTGTTTTTATAGTAGACTTCTGGATTTTTGATGTACTTTATACTCTTTGATTAAGCACAAGTGAATGATTGACACAGCAGTGATGTGTAGGCCTAGCTATCATGAGGTCAAAATGTAAACATTCTTATATTTGCTCTAAACCATGTGTAGAGCATCTTCCATAGGCTTGTGTAGAAACTTTTGGCACACTTGAATTTAATTTAACTTTCAATGTCATGCTTGTTCTTAAGTGTGTGCTGTGAGGGATATTTCCCTGTGGTGGTATCGCTCGCTTTGAGAACATCGAGTTTTTTATTAGCTCATGTACAAAGCAATAATTATTAAGGCTACTTGCAAGGAATAGTGAAAGCCACTCTGGCTACTCCTCAGTGTTAAAGCACTATTATTATGTTCTGACGGAGTAAAAAATTCATGCGCAGCTCTGTTTAAATGGAAAAGTTAAATGCATAGTAGAAGATGGTATCTAACTTTTTCAGAAATACCTTGGTAATCAGGAAACATAATGTATACTGAGGTTTTTTCATCATAAAATCATAGAATAGTTAGGGTTGGAAAGGACCTTAAGATCATCTAGTTCCAGCCCCCCTGCCTTGGGCAGGGACACCTCAAACTAAACCATGTCACTCAACACTCTGTCCAACCTGGCCTTGAACACCACCAGCAATGGAGCATTCACAACTTCCCTGGGCAACCCATTCCACTGCCTCACCACATTTACAGTAAAGAATTTCTTCCTCAGATCCAATCTAAACTTCCCCTGTTTAAGTTTGAACCCATTACCCCTTGTCATC
>JASSUY010026363.1:22097-32963 GCA_032466535.1 Forpus xanthops | reverse complement strand
CACTGGTGTTATCAGCACTGTTCCCAAGCCAAAAATCCAAAACACAGTGCTACACCAGCTACTACTTAAAGGAGAAAGACAACTGCTGCTCCTGAACCCATGACACTCCAGCAGTCAGAAACATCGCATCTTTGTGGTCAGGTATTTTAGCACTTTCACAGAAGGTGCTCCTATGTCCTGCGAACTGCTGCAGGGAAATCCCCCGTGGATGCTCTCTCGGTCACATTGTGGTTCAGCAGCGGTGTGGGGCAGCGTCTCTCCCACGATGGCAGAAGTGCCCCTTCGGCAGGGGTGGAACAAAGGCTTTCCAGTCGGGATGGAAACCAGTGACTCAGCGCTGGCTAGTGGGGATGGAGAACGTGTCAGGCAACACTAAGTCATCTGTCCCTCTGCCATGCAGACAATAGTCCTTCTGTTCGCTCTGGAGAAAGGCCTCTTCTCCAAGAGCACTGGGGACCAGACAGTGACAGTATTGTTGCAGTTGGGTGAAAAGTTTACCAGTGCAAGAGAAACACTGCAAGAAATTGTCATACACATACACGGTAACATACATACACAGTAATGTGGAGTTCAAAAGGGCATGATGTCTAATACAGCTGGATTTTGGTGCAGATAAAACAGATAGATGCCTTTAATAGAAAAAGGTAGAGAAAGCCAGTTGATGAAGAGATGTCATTAGGAGTAAGGGGAGCTGCAGTTGTAAATCCCAGTTGTAAAACAGTTGTATGATTTCTGACACCACTTTTGGTGCCCGGAGTCCACACTTCCTAAGGCTTTGCTTAGCTCTCCTTTCCCTGAGCATCCGTGACTAAAATCAAGATACAAGGCAAAGTTTAAACATTGGCCTCCTACACCTATGGTTGTTGGAGACCTTACTCACTTCTCCTAAGAATAAACTTGCTTCCTTCGTGCTGGTCAAAGCCTTTCCCTCCACAGGTGTCCTTGTGGTGTACCTGCACTGACCTGCTCCTGCCTGGACTGTGGGCTGGTGTTTGTACCCATGTGTCATTTGGAGAAGGCAGAGGAGCTATTAGGAAGAGAAACTGGGGATTACATGTGTGCCTGCAGTGCAGGAGCTATTCACACACAGCTGTTTGAAGAGCTGGACCTGTGTTTCCAGCCATGTCTGAATCTCTGAGGAGCTGTTCCCACCTCCTGCCCCTTCCGAGGATCCCTCCAGGCCAGTCCTGTGGTGTCTCCCATGCAAGGGATTCTGTCATCCCGGACAGGAGGAACCACCATGCAACTTGAAGTGCAAGCAGAGCCCACAGAGGCAAACCAGCACACCACAGGAATCACAGCCACAGCTACTGTTTCAGGCTCACATTTTCTGGTGTTTATTATTCTTTTCATTCCTGACCATGTCTCCGTTATTATTCTTTTCATGTGAAGGAGGAAATTCAGCTGCTGAGCTGCTGTTTGTGTCCCTGCTGTGCATGCAGCTGTCCAGATCACCGTGCTGCTGGCCTGGCCATCCACCTCGCCTCTATGTGATGTGCACAACCCAGATGAAATCAGATGACTACCCCTGGATGCACCATATTCCTACAGGACTCCTTTCTTAGTTATTTCCAACCACTAGTGGTCAGAGAAAAGATGCTGAGCTAAGCTGACCAGCATGGCTATCCTTATCTTCCTGAAAACTCTCATCAAACACAGAGACAACGAACCTAGTAGGGGTTGGAAGTTCATAGAATGGTTTGGGTTGGAAGAAACCTTAAGGATCATCTAGTTCCAACCCCCATGCCACTAGACCGCTAGACCAGGTTGCTCCAAGCCCCATCCAGGCTGGCCTTGAACACTGTCAGGGATGGGGCAGCCACAACTTCTCTGGGCAACCCGTGCCAGTTCATGGAAGAAAAGCATAAGCCAACATAGAGAGGAACAGTTGCAAAAACCATGGAGTGCTGTGATGCAGAAAGCACAACTGTCTCTCCTACTCCAGTGTTGAGAAAGTGAGGCACTGCTCACAACATCTCCCAACGTCACCAACAATTACAAAATACCAGAAAAGCAAGTGATTGTGAAAAAACAAATGCATTCTTGAGAGGAGAGAGCAAGCAACATATCGTGCGGCAGCCATCGTGCTGCAGCCATCATGCTGCCAGACCAGCAGGGCTGCTGCTGCTGAACCAGGCACAAGGGATTACACCCAAGTGCTGCTGTAGTTGAGTGGTGTGCACAGCCACTAGATCCAGGGCACAAGCACACACAGGCATACAAACCACATCCATGCTGCCTATAGTATGGCCACGTGCACCCAGCAATGGCCTGGCACAGCTGCCAGTTAGCACATGTGCTAGTTTTGGGGCAGCACCATCCATCATAGCTACACCCTCCCCACAGAACTGGCTCTGGGCACAGGCCAGAAGTCAGGTGTGCCTGCAGTGACAGCACAGGGTTTACCCTGGATGAACATTGGAATGTTGATACCTTTTTGATGCCTCACTGGATGGACAATGGGATGTGGCTCCTTGGTGGCATCAGGCAAGTCCATCATCACTGTGAACACACAAAGGATCAGCGGGCATGTCATGGATCTGATCATTTGATTTGTTGTTTATAAACCATCGGTCTAAAAAGCAGTGCAGGCACTGAGGAATTTGCTTTCCCTCAGAACATCTTGCACCTTTTGCCTGGATGGGTTGCTCCTTCCCTCCTCCCAACATCTCCACCCACATGGCACCCACTGTCTCCCATACCAACACCACTCACTCCTGCCTGCTTATTTGTGATAAACCAGCCTGGCTTGATACAGTTTTATCAGAAGGCAACTTGGAAACCTTTGTGGTTCTTCCTAAACCTGCAGCCAGCCAGTGAGTGCTGCATGCTACTTGTAGGACAAAGCACAGCTGAAACAGCATCCTGCAGGCTGGGGGAGCTGGGCCTGAACGTCAGCCATCCTGACACTGCAAATCACTTGTGTCTTCAGTCATCTTAAATGTCTCATGTCAGTCAAAGGCACCTTGTGCAAGCCCTGAAGGCTTTTTGGTTGAGAAGGACATGCAGGAGATATCCTTCACACATGCACTTCCCTGCAGCGTGCTGTATCCACCCCTTCCCAAGGACGCCGTCACCCATGCAGAGGTGTCCAAACGTGGAAGTTTCCAGCTGTCTGAGACACCAGTCACTCGACCAGTCCCTGCTGAGTGATGACACATGGGCTGAGGTTGCTCATTTGAGACAACTGCACATCTCAAATCCCCCGCAGTGCTCCATGGCAACCCCCTGCCTCTGATGAATCTTCTGCCAACAAAAAGCAAGTAAAATTGGAGCAATAGTATGGACAAGGACAGGCACCCATTAGGATTACTTTTTTTGTCTCTTCATGCTGCAGTGGAGCTGGTGTCAGATGATGACATTGGCTCCCTGCCACTCAGCCAGGGAGCCTGTGGACCGGCTAAGGGTAACTCATTGAAAGACAGTCAAGGAAAACTACAGAGCAGTGAAACCACCCACCTTATTTCTGTATGAGCAATTATTTCATATGAACAATTTCACTTGATTCAAAACACACATTGTGGAGACTTGAAAAAAATTTAAGTCTCTTGGATTTGGAACACGAACTTCTACCTAAATTGGACAAATCAGTGTAAAAGGCTGCACTTTAGTTTTGCTTGAAGTAACATTTTGTTGCCTTTCTAGCAATCACTCACATTCTTTTTGAATAGATTCTGGAAGGATTTTTGTTAGGTACACAAAATTGCATTTTCCCTAGCTGCAGTTGTGGATGAAAACGACTGTTTCCTGCCTGCAACTCTGAAAAAATGGTTTCTACCATCTTCTGTTTATACAGCCAAAGTACAGGCACTTCTGAGTAATCTCAGAAGAGCTTCGGACCTGTTTCTACTTGCAGGACTGTAAGTGCCCTCAAAACAGGAGCAAATACCCATCTCTTGAGAGCTTCCATTTGACGTTGGCGAAACACATCCTCAGAAACAAAAGTCAATCCGATCCTAATAAATTCCTTTCTCAAAAAGGAAGACTCGAGGAGTTTAAAACCCCAACAAGCAGAAAAGCCACTCAGTTGCATGGAAGAGAGCATGTACTAGACAAGGAGGCTTCAAGGAGAACAAAATGCAGAGGTTTATGAGGTAGAGATTCCCACCATCAAACTTCCCAGTGTTCTCAGTGCTGTAATGCCACTCTTCCAAGCACTGCTGCATCACCAGACCTTGTTTGCTGAAGGGATTCTTTAGGGAAGAATAATCAGAAACTTCTCTGGAGTTCTCTGGACCTCATCTTAATGTTCCACCTCAGTATCAAGCGCTGAAGATGCTTTTGCTGTATGTTCAACAAGCACATTTCAGGTAGAGAGCAAACATCCTCTAAGCTACTGAACAGCTGAAACAACATTCAATTTTCTCATCTAGCAGTACTTAAGATTAATCTCCTGCAGCAAACATCATCAAAACACACACTGAATTGCTATGATTCCTTCACCTCAATCCTAACAGTCCAAGTATGGTACAAGACCCTCAGTGCACGCTTGTCAACTATTGATTAGGTCTGAATTATTAGAATTAGTACTCTACCAGCACTTCTTTTCCTAGACCAACATCCCAATATCCATGCAAAGCTTGCTGATTTTCCATTGCTTAATCACATCTTAATGCATTGAAAACTCATGCACTTATTTGCAACATCTCAGCAGGTTTTGCAGAATGACAGTCCTTTTATTTTCACTGGTTCAGCATACAGCCACGAGATACACTGAAGCTAAGAAAAACTGGGGAGAAGGATTGACAGTAGAACTCTGAGAAGTCCACCTCTAAACCAAGGCAGAAACAATTCTCATACAGTCAATGATCAGTGACTAAATCCTACACTATTTTAAATTTACTTAGCACTATAACTAATCATTAGTGACAATACTTACTGTAACCTGAAAATAAGGCAGGGGCAAGATCTGATCTACACCTCTTTTATAGTGTTCATACTTGTGTGTTATTTTATATGCATACACTTGTATAAAACAACAACAAAATAAAGCTGTCCCTACCACAACAAACAGGGTATACTGTACAGCTTGTAAGTTCCGGTATACAGTGAAACAGGCATCACATCCTATAGATTACGGGATACATTAATAAATAGACAATGATATATTAATTTGCAAATTTAACAAAGAATTTTAAGAGGAAGTAAGACAGTACATACAATGGGGCTGATTTATCATTATTTCTTTTTTACTCCAGTTTAAATAATGGCACTTTGATGTCATGGGAAGCTTGGAAGCAATAATGCAAAGAATCACAATCAACACATACAATTCATCAGAGTTGTATTAAGAACTTATGTTTCAAGAGCAACCTAAGTTTCCTGGAGTTTGAGTGCTTGATTTTGCAACCTTGAAGTTGAATTATCCACATTTAGGTTCTCTGCTTTCTTCTGTAGCATATATAGAAAAAATATATACTTATTCTTATGTCACCATCTTAGCCTTTTAATTTGGAGGTAAATACTCAGCTTATCGCTTTGCCATTGCTCTTTTAGATGAAAAAAGACCCAAGCCATGGAAGCCCTTGGCAGTCCTATGGCTCCATCCCGCTCTACATAGTGGCTGATATGCTGGCTTTTAATGGTAACCCTAACCCTAAGTATCTAATCACTCTGTTCATATGATTTAAAACCCTAAACTACTTTGGAACATTCATCTATTTTATCTACTGCTACGATAAAAAATGTTTCATCACAAGTCTGTAACCTAGATAACAGCTTTTAAATCCACTGAAGACAAGATGTGCTGTAATATTCATACAACTACACAAACAGTTGTACCTAAATTCCAATTTTGCAGTGCTGTAATTCTACAGCAGTGACAGAAATGCATGTATGTGTACATATGTAACAGAAACAGAGCAAACCAGTGCTGTGGGTGGACTTACGTCTGCTATTCTCATGCTCACTGATTATATTAAAAGCAGTATCAGCAGAGGACTGCTGTGGAAAGTGAAGCATAAAATGCTGCTCAAGAATGTCTGAAGCTGGATGGCCGAGTAGGTCAGTGTTAATGTTGGACGAAAGGTGATACTTCTGATTGTTAGGGCTGCTTGTGCTTCTGTTAGTTATGGCTTCTCCAGCTACTCACAGAGCATGATGATGAGGTCTAATGGGGAAGCTGTATAACAGTCATAAAAACTGTTATTAAGTGTTTGTTGCACCAGAAAATTTGTCCTTCAAGCTTTAAAAGAGACAGGAGGCAACCATGGGGGGCTGAGGGGTTAAAGGCAGCTGGTGATTTTACGTCTGAGTTAGATTTAAGAAACGGTGTAATTTCCTTCACACTGCAAGTCAATGTTTATTTTACCACAGAACCATCAGAATCAACAACAGGGTGCCAGAGTGCATCTTCACTAATCTATCCCATAACAACACGGGAACACAATTTCTAAAGACACATATTTATACATCTGGTTACCACTTCTGTCGCTACTACCTCATTAAAGATTAGAAATTCTCTGGGACACACATACACACACTTACAAAAAAAGGCAATACAAATTCTTCATTGCTGTCAGAAATAGTGCCAGGTAAGTACATCATCGTTTCCTGGTCCCACTGTTGCCACTGGCAGACTTATTGAAGCTTCTGCTCATTTGTGGGAAGTGGACAGTTGGTGTTCTTTCAGTGGGGCCATACAGCCCTAAATTCCTGGCTGTAGCTGACTTTCGAAGAGGCTTGACACTGGGAAAAGGATTGAAGACTTGTGGCTTTGGGTTCCCAGGGTGAGGAGATTTAGCCAAGTTTCCAGAGTCACTGGATGAACGGGAGGACTCTGATAAACATGGCTGGCTGGACTGATGAGATGTTGACTCAGCATCAGTTTTGCTATCTGAGGCAAGTTCCAGTGCTTCTAGTTTTAGCTGAACCATTGATATGTTTGTACTGCTGTCCGTAGAGACTGGTTCAGATGACTGCCGGTCAGCTTTTCGAGTAGTCCTGTCATCCAAACCACCTCCTTCTCCTTCTCCAAAGTCAGACTGTTTGGAATTCTCCTCCTTTGCACCAGGACTACTTGTTTTACAGCTCTCACTCTGCTCATCTATTAGTCCTATGGTATCTCCATAGCCCAGCTGACCTTTGCCCCTAGCAATATTCTTTCGATGCACTCGTATGTGAGTGCGCCACGGAGAGTTCAGTTTTGTTTTAAGATCTTCTTGAGGAATGGGAGACATCTTCCCTGTAGCATGACTTGGGATGTGAATAACAGCATTTTTGAGAGACTTGTTATTCAATTTCATCTTCTTTCCTAAAAGGAGGTGGTTTATCACTGGGGAATGGTTTACCTGAGAAGGGAGGAGGCTGGTAACAGGCCCTTTGTCTGAAAGAAAGTGTTTAAAACAAACTCAGTATTGTTAAAGAACAAAACAAATTAATGCTCTAAGGATCCACCACCAAATTCCATGCCTTTCTTGAGGCATAACAAAGAACTGACCACTATTAAAAAAAATTTCTCTTACATCTTGGAGTTAAACAAGCTGAAATTTCAACAATAAAGATTTCCTGTGCCCGCTCCCTGCTTCTTCTTACCTATGGGTTAAGTCCTGAGCCAGGAATATCATGAAATAAATTATAATGAAAACAGCTTCTTAACTTTTAGAGCTTCAGTGTTCTGATAGTTTAACATTAACATTGGCTTCTGATCATTCCCCTCTACTTCATTTCTCTTCCAACCATGACAGGCAATTCAATCCCTGTACAAGGTCAGTCAAATCACCCTCTCCATGAGGCTTCTGTGACTGGTAAATGAACCAATGTATTTTTAACGGATAAACCACAGCAACTCTTCTTCTATTAGGTCCTCTTATTAAGCCAAAGCAATAGACTCAAAATTAAGTAATCAGATGACAGGTTGATTAAACCACACACCCAGCCCCACATCATGATTAGTAAGATTAGAAAGGTTTGCGTTCAGGGGTAAGGATTGGCAATCGCTGGGAATCAACGTTTTACTGTTTGCACTGTTTCTGCTGGTTACAATCTTATTCAAGCAAATTCTTAAAAAAAATATTCTTTATAATTGATGTCAGTATTAAAGAAAAATTGCAGCTCTGCATATTCAAATGCTCCTGTGGGACAAAGTCAGACAACCTAGAAGAGCAATCAAAATTCTCCACAGTGACCATCTGCATGGTTCAATGCTGATTTAGAAAGATGACACTTAAGTAGGGAGGAATGAGTGTTGAGCTTGCACACCCACTAAAACCTTCAGCTGCGCTGTTCATGCTAACTTTGCGTTGTTGAGTTTGCCAATTAGGGAAATGGACTCCATGGACTGCTAAATAACTGATGTCCAGCTCAACTCTTGCAGCACTGTCATTGTGGCTAGGTAAGCTGTCAGTCACTGCGGAGCACCTAAGCCAATTCTTCAGTTGTGTATTTTGCCATGCCCAGATGAACTCAGAGGAGTTAGGATCATTTGTATCATCTTGAAATCTACTTGCCACTTGATTTGAAGCATACTCATCTCTTAATTTCCCTTTTCCCAGTGCATCAGTATGTCAACTCCAAGAATGCCAAAGATTTAAAGATTTTAATGAGAGAGATCAACACAATTCACCAAGATAGCAAAGACACTTTTAAATACCATTGTTCAGGTGGTCCCTGGGACTTAAAAAAATCCCAGGGTCATCATCTTCGGTTCCTGACAAAAGAAGAAGAGAAACATCATCTTCTCATTTCAGTCTGTCTGTACAAAGTGGTACCCACTATGGTACTACTGTATTATCTACTCCATGTTTGGTTTTTTTTTTCTGTTTCGTTAAATGTGAAAGAGTGTTATTTGCCTTGTCTCCTATGATGAAGTTAGATTGTAATAAATCAATAAATGAACATGCTTTAATATGTTACCTGCTCTGATATACACATGGTGAACCTGCTGTTGCTGCTTCTTCTTTATCCTGGAATATTGCTTTTTGAGTGCATTGATATCGGTGGTCATACGCTCCATCATCATGCTGTTAAAAGCAGCATGATACTCGCTTCGGCAAGAGTCTATTGCTCCTGGACTTAATTCTGCAATGTTACTGGAACCAAGACTTTGTTCTTCATTCTGATCTGCACAGTGGGAATAAAGGCAGGGTGACGAGTAAATTAGCTTACTCAAGAGTTTCACAGATTATCTACAAGGGAAGTCTATGTCTGATTCATATAATCTTATTTAACTGTAGTCTAAAAATTTATTATAATATGCATATTAACCACAGCTGCACTATTTATACTAAGAAATATTATTACTGCTTAAGAATAGCAAGGGTTTGAGGAGAGTTTTAAGAGTACAGAAGTCAATTAACACAGCAATGCAAAGTTCTAAGCCCAGTTCTTCAATTAACTGAAAGTACATCAAGCCATCACTGAAGTAATTCACAAAGTGATTATTAAAGACACTCAGTTGGTCAAATAGGAGGCTAACAATACAAGTGATACAACACGTTACAGTCAAGCAGGCAGGAGATTAAACAGCCAACCTAGTGGTACCAGTAAGAAGCATCAAGAAACATTTATAGCAGCCCAGGGAGAAAGCTGCTAGTGAGCAACAAAAAGGATGGGCACAGAGCAGCTGAGGATCAGGCAACTTGAGAGGTGTCTGATCCACAGTAGCAGTGCAATTTATTTTCACAGCTGTTTCTGATGCACCACCAACTTGGCATTCCAGGGTCAAAGGGATAATTCTTTTCCAAAGGATGTTTATTTGTCTTTGGCTTAGTTTGCAACAGCAGCTTGATGTTCTAAGTGCTAGCTTGAAGCAGCAGGTAGAGACTTACAGTCCCTTGGGAAGGAAAAACCAAACACCACAGCTATCAAGAGGAAAGCTGCAGCTTATAGGTCTCAACAAAACCAAGCCACAGGAATGTTGGTGCCTAATCAGATAACAGTGACTGCTACATCAGTCTAAGGTTTTCGGGAGAAAATGGGGTGGGTTGGGGATAAATAACTATAGCCTCTCACAGGACATCATAAAAATCACTGTTGATCCATTGCAAGTAACTTGCTACCCGCTGTAATCTCTAGGTGAATATAAAATACAGTTTCCATAGCAGCTTTCACAGAGGAAGCTACACATGATTTTTCTGCAAAGTCATGCAGCTTTAATGATGTCTTCCAAAAGGAGCAAAAGCACTTTTACCTTTCATCTGTTTTTGGTATTTTTGGAGCTCTGGTGCCAAAAACCCACTTAATGGTCCAAGACAGCCAATTGCATTGGCAATTGAGTCTTCATCATCTAGGTCATTCTCCTCATCACTGTCTCTGGTTCTGCCTAGCCTTCTGTCAAATGAGAACATTAGAGAAGTAAGAAAGAGACATTCTTAAATATGATTGTTACCAAACTTCATCTTCTTTAGGGGCATAGAAAGAAGGACGCCAAGTGCCTTTTCACTATCTGTGTAAGGCGTAAACAATAACCCCATATGCCATTAACAGTGCATAACTTACCCTGAAAGCGAAGTTGATTTTACTGATGCAGGGAAAGGAGTAATGTTGTAAGTGTATTTCTCCCTTAATTCTGCCAGTTGTGGGAAGGGAAACTGAGCCATGGTATAAACAGTCTGGGGGGAAAAAAAAAAAGCAGGTTTTTAAACTTTCACTTCAGCTAAGAGTCCCACAAAAGATTTCTTTATGAACAGACTTTCACAGTTCCGCAGGATTAAAGGCTACACATTCGCATATACATTCACAATAGAAATGGTTTAGTTTTATGGGTCAGTCAGTATTTCCTCTGAAAAAGTAAAGGCTGACTCACTAGAAAAATACAGAGGAAAAAAAAGATTCAAATTGAACCAATAATATGAGATGTGAGGGCCCTTTTCAACTCCTATATTTATCTAATAATCATTATTAATCCTCCTCCTCCAATTACAATTT
>JASSUY010026363.1:0-21997 GCA_032466535.1 Forpus xanthops | reverse complement strand
ATTTTGCTTACATGAATGCGTCATGGTGCTTTAGGCATCACTGAGGTTTCGGGGTTCTTCCAGAGGACCTACATTTCTGATCAAGTATACCACAAGGTACTGACATTAGCACAGAAAGGAAGGAGCAGGTTCTCACTTGATGCAGACTGTTAACAGATCCATTACTTCACCTGAGCAGCGCCAAGAGCTTATGTGAATGAAATCACTTCAACACAAAAATCATGGCCAAAGAGGAAGTACCCAACATTATCCAACAACTTTTCCCCTCTCAGTTGCTGCTTTTCATTTGGGAGAGGGGGAAGGAGGGAAGGTTGGGTTTGGGTTGAGATTTTTTCCTTTGGGGGGCAGGCTGGGGTGGGTTTTGTAAAGAAATGAGTTCTATGGTGAACAAAAAATGCTCTCTGCAACTCTCTGAACCCAACACCAATCACAGAATCATTTAGGTTGCGAAGGACCCTTAAGATCGATTCCAACTGTAAACCTAACACTGCCAAGTTTGCCACTAAACCATGCCCCTAAGCGCCATATAAAGTTCCCCGTTTCATCAAAAAAAACCACTGTAGTCCCTAGAACTTAAAATAAGGCCATAAAAAACTCCAATGCACTTTATTTACTTCAATACACAAAGATAAATAGTTGCAAATGCATTTGCTTTCAGTACTACTTTTGCTTTAAGTCATTTTGTAATAACAGAATGTGTCACCAGCCAACCTGCCACAAAGACACATCATATGCATTGCAATGTCACTGCTGATTTGTTTCTATCTTAGTTGACTTCCCCACCTCGCTTTTGCACACTTTCAGCTGTTCAGCACTTCCGAATAACTGACACAATTCATTGGGAGTCTCAATGCCAGGAGTAAAAAGAAAAAAATAGCCAAAATACAATTTCTCATAGTTTCTCTGAGATATTATAGCTTTTTCCCATATTGAAAACCAAATGTCTTCTGAAAGACAGCAAGAGAAAGGATTCTGATCAGCTACGACAGAAATCTATTATTTTTTTCCCCTGTGCTATTAAGTCAGTAACATTTTCATCTGAAGGCAAATGGCCTCAATTAAGATTAAAGGGAATTTAACAGCTTCTACATGACCTGTTCTTGAACCGTGCCTTGCCTGTACTAAGTACACTAAGGAAGACTGCAAACATGATTTTAATACTAGGTCTTTCCTCAAAGAGGAAGGAAAAACAGTTTCACTAATGGCAATGATGTGAGCTATAAGGAGCAGGAAAGACAATCCCGGCTGGATCAAGCATAGGGCAACAATGGTGCAGCTCAACAGGCTTCTGTGTGAAAATGCTTTTACTGTTTGAGGCCGGCACAGAATCCAAGGCAAGGAGGATGCCTACAGAAAACCAGAGCACAAGCTGACGCTTTGCCACTCCATTAAGCTACAATGCTACTGTGAAAGACAGATATTCTCTACAGGGCCTGAAGAGCAATATCCCGGCAGTCTACCAGACAAAGGAATGTTATGACCTGGGGAAAGACCTACCTCCGGCCCAACATGTCTGCCTGCTTGTTTGATCTCCTCCACACTTTCCTAGTTTTTTTCCCTCCATATGTCTGAACTCTCTCCCTTCACAGAGAAGGAGGTTTGTCTGGAATTTATTTCTAGTCTTTATGTCAACAGCCTTTTTAGGTAATTTATTCCATATGTGAGTTACCCTTCAAGTGAAACAGTCAACTCAGAGTCCTCCATTTACTCCTTGCACCTACTGGTTTAGATTATGCTTTTAGCTTTTGCCTGTCTCCAATCTGTGCCTCTTTCAGATGCTGTGCAATTTCTTTTATTTAGCGTACACATTTTTATCTTAATTACTTGTTACCAGATTATAAGTGGAAGCCTCATTTGCCACCTGGCTGAGACCCACAAACAAGGTTTATGCTGATGCAAGTTCCACTGGAAATCAAAAAGCACTGTCAGTCAACACCTGTGAGCTCCTGATAGCAATGCTTCAGAGTCAAAGCATCCTGTTCCTAGTTTGTTCACAGCCTTGGATGTCATTCGGTTAATTCTGGTGAAACTGCTCCAGAGGGAAACAGCCTACACACATGAAGCGTGATGCAGACAAACTTATTTATCTTATTTATGGCCATAAGGGACAGATTCTGGGAACAAGAAAAAAGTCAAGGAATAAGACTCTCATCTTAAAATGGTAGCATTCATCAAGCCTTTGCCTTACCCTAAAAAATGCAAAGCCATCTACACCCTCAGCAGAGCACCATACAAAAGGTATGGGCTGTGGCTTCCAAAAGAGGTAAGCAGTTATGCCAACAGCTCAAACACTTAGCTCAAGAGCCACCCCACACTGGTTTAAAGCTCTTCTCTCTGTTCACTTTCACTAAGAAAACAAAATGCAAATGAAAACAGAAAGTGCTTCTCAAGTAGAAAGTTAACAATGAATATCAAGTCAGGGTAAACAAGAGACAGGGAGGGATTAATCCCTGCTTTCCTTAGCCACAGTAAACACACAGGGATGCCTCTCCTTTTCCTGTTTGTATCTCATCACCTTTATGCTGCAATGTTTCTAGGCATACAAACGGAATTAATTTAGCTGCTTATAAAAGCACTTGCTTCTGAGAAGGCATGAAATCATGTACTCAATCTCGCACACAGTATTTAGCATATCTGCAGATACCTGACATAGAACTTTCTGTCTCCGTGTAAGAACTGAAGTTTATTAATAGGCCAATAAAACGGCATTACTGAACACCCTATTAGTTTAACTTCTCATCCTGAATACATACCTCGTCTAGCACCTGAGCTGTGCAGCACTTATCCTTTATTTACCTGAACTGTTTAATCTTGCAAGGAAGGAAGCTGCAGGCTTGCTTGCACCTCCAATTCCTCCGTCCTATTCTTAGCACAACATTGCAAGAACTCTTGCATGCAAGGACCAAATCTGCAAAAGCATTAAGCCCTCACTCCTAGGTATGTGTGCTGTCAGCATGGGAGTGAGGCATTTTTAATGATAAACTTGCACCAACTATACACACTGGTGGACAGAATGAGGACAAGTGTTTTCTGATCTACTTTGGACATCTGCTCTGTCAACGCTTGTCCCTGAAGGATCAGCAGTACCTCTCTCCTCTAACTCTCAAACCAAACAGCCCTTTTAGAGCACAAGATTTGTTCTCTAATGGTAGAGGTGTGCCTGTTACTCTTCACTGGCTTAAGTGAGCTTGGATAGGTAGTACAGTAGATGCAAATGCAAACGTTATGCAAGTCAAAAAGTGAGATGACTGCCACTAGCAACCTTTATTGAAATGTGTAGGGAAGGCAGAGAAGGAAATTAATCCTTTCCCACAGTAGGATACTAATCCTTGAGCCACCTTGTAAGAAGTATTAGATTTAAATTGACCATTCTGATTTTGACTGGGGGGGAGGGGGGTTAGGGGAAAGAACATTACGAAACCAAAGCAGTCTAAACATTCATCTCTGCCTGAGTCCTCTGAAGAAGCCTAAAGCAATATAAAAACCCAGTGCCTTCAAGCAGCCTGAATTCTTTCATTAATACAATGATTCCTATTTCTTTATTTTCTTCTCCAGCTCAGAGGAAGTTGCTCGAATGCCAAACACATGGTGGCATTCCTATATCCTAATGGTAAACTCTTGTAGTACCTAATACTCCCCATTTAAAGACAGCCTATAGTCGATGCCTGCCTCTGACATGAAGAATGCAAGCTAAAATGTAGCATGGTTTTTTCAACTAAAACCCACATAAACCAGACACACTGTTTCTCGACACAGAAAAATTACTCCTGCCACATTCTCCGTATCAATGTCAATGCTATCCTACCTTCACTCTTAGCTCACAAAATACACATGTACCTTATGAATACATATATATTTTGCACCAAGTTCTTATTTTTTGCTAAAGCACAAGCCTGCTAGTTTAGTATACTTTTAATTGCAACCCTTGAAAAACCCAAAGAACCTTCCAACCCTACAACCAGCAAGTCACCTATGCCTTACCTTCTATTACACACAACAGCAAAATAAGAAATCCACACTGAGTCACTAAAGCCCACTTCAGTTTTTCCAGTATAATTCTCTGCTGCAAGTGCCACATCTTGATTTTGTACTACCCTTGAGACCAGAACAGAAACACAATTAATATGAGAAGGCATCAGTTTGTGTTGCCCTCCTCACATATCCTCAATATCTGAACTGTCATGGGAGAAACCTTGACACTTATTTAAAAAGCAGCTGAGTTTCCATTTTTGAAGCACAAGAAAGGCACAGTGCTCAGCTCTGCCATTCTTAGAGCTCCCTCAACAGACAAACCATCACCACTAACAAAAAAGCTTAAACGAATCCCTTACTTCCGGCCAGTACTCCACCAGACTAAGGAAGTGTTTTATCCCAGATAGTACAGTTTTCTTCCAATAATGGGTAACAGAAGTCACCTGCTAAACTCATGCAACTGCATAGGCTGAGACTGACTTTTTCCTTCCCCTAAGACAGATAAAAAACTTTCAGGTGAATTATGTGCCCTGTATTTGCAACTACCTAATCACCATGCTGTAACTCATCAAAAGCAAAGTTCTAGGTGTGCAGCATGAAGTCTTTATAAAACATCAAAGTAGACAATGCCTCAAGGACATAACAAAAGATGCATAAATGGGAATTAATAAAATTGTATCTGTAACACTGAGGCTCTTTCCTTTCCCAGAACTCGTGGATCTTTGTTCTTATACAGTGATGTATGTTTTAAGAATTCAGGGACTGCAATTATCTACAAATGTCTTTGGTTTTAGTTCACTGATGACTGTTCAAGACCTCTGTTTTTAAATCATGAAGGATATTTTTGATAAACTTGTCTCCCACGGGGTCTGCAGAACAAAGACGACACACTGCAATAAATGACCAAAATATAGAAATAAAACAAAAGAACACCCTAAAAATTATGACTACTAAAAGATTCTACATCTTACTTGTGTAAATAAAGTTGGGCATTATATCATAATGAACTTTTAGCTGTTAACATATAACCAATTTTGATCAAGTGAAGCCTACTGGTTCTCTATACTTAGTGTATAAAATAAGATTTTTAGCTTTGACTGCAGGTCACCTATTTGTGTCATCAACATATCAGCTCAACTCTTATTTCTGGAAGAGTTTAGGTTTATAAAGTTTTGAACAAATACATTATTTGTTAGAAATCAGAGCCTGCAGGATACAAAGAAAACACAAGCAATAATAATATCACAATTACTCACCTGCATGAGTTCATTGCTGTCAATCAGACTGTCTTCCAGCATCTCCTGGGTTAGTTTGCCCATGGTACTGTAAAACTCATCTGCAGTTTCACAACACTCTATTTGCCTACATCAAAGTACATAGGGTTTTTATTTTACTTTTACATATGATTATACACATCCAAACCAAAACTGAACGTTCTGTCATCCTAAAAATCGTGCTATCTTTAGTCATCTTAACTCTTCAAATGACAAGCCTTCCTATACTTCCACATAATAAAACTGTGTATGTCACACTGGCAATGCTGGTGCAATAAAAGATGTACTGAACACAGTTTTGTGTCCTGACTGCTCACGATAAAGGATTCAAACAAGTCCAGACAGGTTATTCCCTCTGCCCCTTTCACTTCTACAACATGAGAATCAATAGAGGGATCAATCATTGAACTATGAAACTCTTCACAACAATGGAAATTTTACACATTGCTCATACTGAAATCTGAACAGTTTAGTTAAAAAGATGATGAAAGTAGTAAACCAAAGATAGCTATGTAGCTAATTATCACAAACTTCTTGCTTACCTTCCCCAATAACTCCAGTCTTTCATGACCTCCACATACTGCTTTCTTCACCGCACCTATTTTTAACTTCCTCATTCCTTCACTCTCCCTCAAAACAGAAGTGTGACTCAACCACCCATTATTTTAGGAAAAGCACTTCTCACCCCATTTTCATGTCTAGAGGGACAGTCCTGAGAAGTATGAAGATCAGAAGACTACAATCCTTGTTTCAGGCCCCACTTTTTTAAATTCGCCCTGTTTTAATTTTAAGAGAAGAATAAAATAACAATCTTCTCCCAGAAAAAACATAGTGCCCTATCTTCTACTTCCTCATAGAATCATAGGTTAGGGTTGGAAAGGACCTTAAGATCATCCAGTTCCAATCCCCCTGTCTTCTTCGATATCATTAATCACAGACTTACTGTATTTCAATTCTTGTTCAGTTTAGTGACTCATCATCTTCTCAATCTCTGGTTTTCCCACCAATATCCCTTTCTGTTAATTGTCCCCAAATCTTGAAGGTCTTCTCCCGTTCCCCACTGACAACAGTTACAATGTGTGCAGTGTGATCAGCTTATGCCTTTGGACGTATTCCTAAGATATTTTTCATTCTGTTTCTTCCAATTTTTATAAAACACATTTCATTTTTTTAAGTTTTATAGTGAAGCCTTCCAAGCTGTGACTTTCTTTTTTATCATGTTATGAGTTGGAATATTCAACTCGTTACAGCCAAGTGCACAAAGACCCACTACAATAGGACCTTTTATCTATGACACTACATGTAACTTAATCCTAATGCAAATGATTCATGCAAGTTTTGTTCATGGACTGAACAAATAAAGATCTTAGGAAATTATTACTCTAATTATTACTCTTCAGATTAAAAATTCAGTATAGTAAACAAAACCTCTTACAATGTGGCTGGCCTGCAGTGCTACTTTATTCAGGAAGACAGAAATAAATGAAACCTCCAAGGACAGAGCTGAACATAAATCCCAGTGAGTCAGCCACAGGATAAAAGGCAAGGTGAGTGTTGATAGGCACCACAAGAGAAATTTGATGCAGCTGCTGACACCGGGTGCAAAAGGCTTCCAGCTGAACTAACATCTGCTCAATGCGTCAGAGCTCACACCTCCCACTGAAGTCAGTGACAAAACTCATTTACCCCAAGCACTGTATGCTCTTTGGAATGCAAATATTTGCTATGACAATAGGGAGTTTGGAAGAACTAACCAACTCTTGTGTTCTGCCCTATGTGGTGACGTTCCAAGGCCATGAAGGACTGTAATAGAGACCTGGCTAGAATGTGCTTAAAAGCAGAGAATTTCAGAAAAACTTCCTTGCAGGCCTTAACAGAAAAGAACCATGTAACGCTAAATCAATCTCTCAGTAACACCGAAGTCTTTTCTTGGTATAGATAATGGGCTCAAATCCTTATGTGAAAATAACGGAATTAACATCCCAGCTTCAGGTACCCAACTAAATTTGCTAGTCACCCTTAAGTGTCTGTCTTTCCACAGAGTATTTAACAGCACCCTCAGAAGTCTGTGTCCCTGTTAAGTCCAACCAACCTTTAGCGTAGTATGAAGACATTATACACAGACATTATATACAGAATCATTCTCCTGAAAGATCACATCTCGTTTAGAATTGAGATGTGCTCTTTAGAAGAACATAAGCTAGATTCATTGCTTACATTGGAAAGAAAAATCAGGTAAAAATGAACACTTACTCTCCTAACTTTGCCCAGATAGCCAAAGCTACTCTCAGTATAATTTCAGAGCCTTCAAAGAATATTGAATCCCAGATCTTCAGAACGGTATGGTTAGGCAGACAAGTGGCAAAGAGGGTCAGAAACCACTGCATTGTGAAGACATTTGTAAGTGGGGGTTCATAGCCTCCTGAAATTAAAAAAAAATTATATATAAAAAAACAAAACCCAAAAAACCCACCTTGAAGTAATTGTAATTTACAGTTATTTTACAAGGAGTATAAACTGCACACTGAAATCCAACAGACATTCTAAGACCTCTGTTATTGCTCAAAACTTCCTTAGCCTGCAGCTGTCCAACGACAAGCTGAGAAAAAAAGTGATGGAAAAATCACATACTTGGTCACCTCTCATTCTGCTGCACTGTAAAAAGCTCTAAGCAGCGTTGGGTTTGGACTGTAAACCTTGAAAAACACCACCCCATTTTTTCCCTTATATGAGAAAGATGGCTTTTTCCTTCCCAAAACCAAAATCTTTTAGCTCATAGCACAACAGAGCAAGAAAATCCAAACCCGAAACCTGCTGCATTTCTTCAGAAAGCCAGTTTTCAGGTCGCAACACAAGAGCTACTTCTGAGGTTTGTACCTGTGTATTGCTAAACATCTAAGTGTACAAATACTAATGAGCCACCGTTGGCTCTCACATTCTAACTCTTCCCAGGATAGCTATGTAAGCTAGCAACTACAAGAAGCAATGGAAGGACCAGTATCTTAAGCTAAGGCAAGAAATACTCTTTTCAAAGTAGCTCCTGCATTAAGCTGTCTGTTACAGTGTTGTCACTTCAGACATTTTATATCCTTGTCAACACAATTCTGTTTGCATTTAGTGATGGGACGAAATTATTTCCCTTTCATTACTTTTTTCCTGAGTAAAAGTTATCAATAATGGTAACCATCACCACCAAAACAATTTAAATATATATATTCTAAGCAATAAACTCATGTAAACACTTAAAAGACTGATTTTTTAGACTAATGCCCAGATTAAACAATGACAAAAAGAATTTAATAGCATTTTCTGTTGAACCTACCTCCGCTTTCTCTGTTGGCAGCTCTTTGCAGGGTGTCTAAGTGCTGGGACAGCTCAGGAAGCTTCATTCGTAAAAGATCTCGGAAAACAGCCATATCCACAGAAAGAGCACGGAGATTGTTGACAAAATAGCTATCAGGAAGCACCTTATCAATCAGGTAAATCATGATCTGTGGGGAAAATGAAATACTATCATGTAGGACTTACAGAGCTAGCTATTTTCTAGAATAACAGGGAAAAAAAAAAGAAATTTTAAAGTTCTCTATTCCCCAAAGAATGGCTTGGAGCCAGTGGCAACATTCATATGAGGGGAAGTCATTATAACTTTAAGCATCCATAGGTACTCTAGATGCAAGCAGCCAAGGCGCAAGCAAGCCCTTGAAGCTGTTCAGAATTTATAAATCATTAATGACTGAAACTAATGTCACAGAAAGCTATGCCCTAATTGGAAGCATTAGTCAAACCAAAGACAATTTTTGGCACTTATGATGTTCTATGTGTTTATGAGATTCTCCACACTGTTGGGAAGTTCCTCTGTCCCTTCTCTGGTTGTCAACTGCCATGACTAGAAGACTGATCTTTCAGCTCATCTTATTTTCCCCTCTCCAAAATACAAGACACTGCTCTTTAAAAAACATTCTTCACATATTTTACTGTGATGTGTTACCATGTGCTGCACTTCATCTTGTCACTTTAAAAGGTGCTAAACTAAGCAGCATGAGGCATTTAAAACAGACATCTGTTTCAAGGGAGATAGTTCAACTACAAGAGTGGTAATGTATTAACTGAATACTGTCAGTGACTTTCATTGAGAATGAACAAATGCAACAAAGAAATATGCAGAAGTCGATACATATCATCAGTCTAACAGAAGACGCTGACCTTCACTTCAGGATCTTTTAAAACCTCTATGGCCACTCTACAAGCTGTATCCAGAGAGCTTGCAAGTGGTCATCCCATCTGGTTCAACTCCCCATTTCTTTGTTACAATCTCAGAGAAGGATCCTTATCATCTGTCTCATACAGCCTCTAATGCGTGAGAGGAGCATGGCAAGTTCACACACAGGAGAATCTTCCTTACAACCCCTTTCTTTCCATCAGATGCCCACAAAAATAGCTTGGCAGACATTGGACTTAGAAGAGGACCACCTTACATAGATAAGTGCTTCCTTTTCTATCCCAGTTGCTTGTGAACACATACTACCCTATCCCTTGTCCTTGTAAGATTTTTTTCAGGCAGTGCCAACCTTTCCTGTCCCATGCTTTAAAGCATCAACACCTTTTATACATTTTTTATGTTTTGTTGTTTCATTTTGGTTTGGTTTTGTTGTTTGTTGGGTTTTTTTTTTTTGTAACATATTAGGGATTGAAAGGAAATGGGTGATCAAGCTGGAGTCTCATATTTCTGATACATTCCCTAACCTTTGCTGAACTCTGGGACATCTCACTGTCTTTTAAACGTATGTATTGTTTTCTTCAGATACATTTCAACCAATAGAAGAATAATTTACTATAGCAGCATTAACTACACTACTTGTGTTTTAATTAATTTCCTAAGACATAAGCCATGAATCCTTACATTAAAGAAACCATTTTATAAAGGTTTTTGTTCCCTTTCCACTGAGTGGTATTACTTCAGAAATCTCAGATATATGAGAGCATAGGAAAAGACATAAATCTTTTTGCAACACTGAAGTCCTTTCCATTTCATTGACATGCAAATTGTTTTGAGGGTTTTTTTAAGCAGCTTCATGTATTTACCAGTTTGCAATAGATACTTTCTTCATGACATATCTCTACAGACTTATTTTTATTATATGACTTTGTAATATTTCCCCACAATAATTTGCAGGAGAAAAAAGGGGTTTAAGTTTCAGTATCTATGAGATTTCTGTGCATACTTTGATAGCTTCAACACATGCAAGCTGTAATTTTCTTGCTTACCATAATTTCAGCAGGCTAACTTTGAGGTGTTTTGGGGGATTTAACTTATATATATTTACCTTAACTAGTAAAGACTCAAACACCCCTGGCTGGGCATTCACTGAAGCTACCATGTTAGGTCCAGTGCTGTTAAAGCCACATGGTATCAGTAATACCTGCTGTTTCCCAGCCTCTGGGAGATGCTACCTGACACAGAGCTTTTGTTTATAATGTTCTACCCGGAAGGGGACCTGACTGGCAAGGCCCCAAAATCCCCTTGTTCCCTTAGCTCCTAGACCCTGCAATAATCCAAACAATTTCCCCATAGCTCAAATCCCGAGGGCAGCTTCACACGCAACAGCCTCTGGAGCTGCTCCAAAGTCACTCATCACTTGCTTTAGATAGCACAGTGACTACAACAACAGAACAACCACATGATAATCCCCAGTTCCTCCCCCTCCACCCTTGTTCCTATATTATTTTTTCCCTTCTCTTTTCCTCTCCCCTCTGGGGAAATTCCAACCCTACAAAGAAAACATACTAAAAGCCTGGAAAAGTAGTGATTTTCCATCCTTTTTTTTGTCAGATAAGACCCATTTCAGTGCTTTACCTACTCAGCACAGTCCACTGCCTCCTTAGGACCAGAAGCCTGACACCACTCATAGAAAATCCAATAATATGAGAATGTTCTTGCAATCAACTTGGACTTCATAAACCTTGGGCAATCATGTTTCCTATATTAATGTGCTTTTTGAGCTTCTGGACAGTGTAAGAGCACAATAAAATATGACAAAATATAATGCAAAATACTAAGGAAATTTTTATCAAGGATTACTGAAAGAAAATTTTACACTCTGATATGAAGTAAGCATACCATGATATTTTTATTACTACAGGCAGCTCCCTAGAATGAAATATTAAATCTCAGCTAGCTGGACACTGCTACCATAAGCTTTAAGTTTTAGAAGCTCGGAGTGAATTTAAATATTCACCATATTTAAATCACTGTATAAGGCAAAATAATCAGCTCATTATCTCAAGAGTCACAGTTATCTTTAACCATTCGACCCCAACTCACACACATAAACAAGTTTACGGAGATTTGCACATAATCTTGGAACCTTCAGCCACATCCTGTACCAAACTGTATTTCATGAAGCTGTCTTTTAATTAGACTAGAAAAGGTCTAAAACGAGTCAAACACTGTATGACTAAGGGAGCCCAAAAAGTAGCTTCAAAGTGATTTACTTTCATTTTAAACATTTCTTTTGTCTTTTCCTAGAATTTGCTTTAAAATGCAGCAGATTTATTAACTGCCTCGCATCCTAGAGCCACACAGGAGGTTGATAACAGAATCTGAGATTTCAGCTACCTATAGAGTTTGGAAGCAGAATTGCAATTACAGGATAAGATATTCCAGTCGGTAGTAGTGAACCCATTTATTTTTATTATGGCCAAGCCCTCATTTGTTTCTGTTGAGGGAAAAAAAGAAGTAAAAATTAACAGTGATAACATTCAAACTGCTCATTTTAGCTCAAAGATAACAAACAATTCACAGATATAAACTAGTTAACTCCCTTGAGTCCTGCTCTTTCAGGCTGTCGACAAAATCCATACACTGGTTCATTCTAAAGTTCACTAACTAAAAACAATCTTCAACACTGAAAAAATAATATTTTACTCACTTTCAGGGCATCCCCTTCATTGCCCTCCATTACTTCCAGAATAAGTGCAGCTAGTATGTTAAATCCTTGACAATAGCCAACAGATTTATTCCACCTGGCGTACGCCAGCAGAACACGCTTTAGTACCACTCGATCTTGCTCTGCCTCCTGGCCGCAGTAAGAACTGCAACCAGTTCGATGAAGGTCCTTTAAAGAAAAAAAACACACAGAAGAGATGCACATTATTCTTCCCTCCTTAGTTTTCCTGCCTGCCCCAGTTCTCCTTCCACCTCCACCTTCTCCATGTCTACTCTGAAAGTTGATGACAACATTTCTTTTTCAATCTGTAAACCTTTGCCCACTGAAAAGAAATAGGTTTCAGCAAGCTCTTCAGTAAACAAGTTACCTGAAGGACTTTCATATGAAGGTTCCACAGAAGATATTAACTGATATCTAGGTTTCAAAGAGGCAAGACATAGCAGCTATTATGTTAACTGAACAAAAATGGCCAGCCAATTTTATCAAAGTATAAAAAAAAACTACTAAGCAGCTAAGTTTTCAAATCAACAGAAAAAGTGCCCTTGAGATTAAATCAATTTATAAGTGAAGGGCAAAACATGTACTACAATGTTTCTATTTCATAAGTAACACCTATAAGTTTTAATTACCAAGTACAGATGGCCATTGTAATAATTGGGAACACAAATTAAGGTGACTATAGAACACAGTCTCTCCTAAACAGAGTAATACCTCCTAAATAGGTAAATAGGCTAATATTAAATTCAACATATCTATTAAGTTTTTTTCCTAAAACCACCCACTGCTTTAAATATTAAACATTAGCTGAGAAATATACATAGACAAACGTGATTCACTCCTGTAAAATAACTAAAAAAGGCTCAATTGCTGTATCATAAAACACACTTCTTAATCACAGCAAACATTTGTGCTTATTTATAGAGAAGAGGGAAGAAAAAAAACCACTTCTGTTTGTCTATATCAAACTTTGGTAGTTCTTTTAGAATAAAAAAGTAGAAATGGGGAAGGGGAGGAAGGGAAGGGAAAGGAGAGGGGAAAGCAAATCGGTAATAGCATTTTTTTCCCAGCTAATATTAACCAGACCAGTGCAGAAGGACCAAAGAAGCTGAGGAAATAATTTTGGTGAGCCAATAGGACATAAGATGCAATTTATGCCACAGTAGTTTCAGAGAACAAAATAAACAAAAATTCCATCTATTAAAAAATACATATAAATCAGCTTTTCAAAAAACCAAACAAATTAGTTAGCTACCTTTACTATCTGGATGCCCATAGAGTCATCATCAGGATTACTTCTTTCATTGAATGTGAAACGCATGGTTTTATCCCAGTCAATGGCTATACTGTGTAAGTACTGATCAGCTAGGGTCAGCCAAACCTAGAAATACACAAAGTAAATCAACAAAGTTATTTCTCATTTTCAATAGGAACAGTTTCAATATACACCATTAGATGAACCTTATCAGTTTCACTCATACGTGACTACTGTTAAGACTTGAAATACGCAGAAGAGGCCTACAGCTAAAACAATTTTTGCACAATTAAAGCAATAGCTTGCTCCCTAAAACAGAAAATAAGCAAACAGTTAGCATTAAGTGTCCAGATCTGTGACCTGCTTACAAAGATGCAAGTCCGTTGTCAGAAACGGAATCCACAGGGGCCCTCCAAGACGGAAGCACACTCTCCTGCAATGACCCTCCTTAGGAGTTCAGCCCTTCTAACCTCAACAAGAAGTTTTATAAACAGGTAACACTGCTGCAAGCTTTTCTCAAACTCAACCATGGATCCATCTCCTGGAAACCCCACAAAAGAAATCTAGCAGTGCTTCTCTTCACCTGTGGTCTCTTCTGATCAACTCTACAGGAAAAAAATAGCATACAGTATTAACCATTTGGGATTGATCTGAAAGAATCACTTTGATCACAGTTAATCACTCTTCCTAAACTGTTGATGCTACAATATACAAATATATTGCTGGTTTTTAAAGCCTAATAAATACCAGAACAGATTTATGCACATGTGTCTAAGACAAAGGCTGGACCTTTATTAAACATCTGAAAAGTTCCAGAACCACAAGACACATGACAGATCATACAATGACAAGTAGCAATAAATGACCTTTCTCTTCAGGAAACTGAAAGAAATCATGAAAGCAAATGGGTCGAGTTTTGTATCAGCCATTAACTCACTCAAGTGAGAAAAGCAATTCAGACACTTCCCACTCATAAATAATTAAATGATGAAGGAATTTATAGACAGCTCCCAGAATCTCATGCTTTCTGCATTTGCATTTCCCTTCCCACATTTTCTCAAAGGCACCCATGCAGAGAAATGCCACTGTTCTGCCTCCCAGCAGCCTTTGGCACTGCTGACATCCTCCTGATGTTTGACTGGATTCTTTATCTCTGCCAGCCTCAGAAAACAAATGTCACATACCACAGCAATACTGCAGATGTCACATGCCACAGATGTCACCCTGCTTCTGCTGCAAGCAAAGGGAACAATCAACTTGCTGCCAATACAAAATGCTTCCTTAATTTTGATATCAATCTTAAAATCACTTGGGAAGTGGGGAATAGCACTGAAAAGACTGCGCCCCATTTCTTACTGCTATTTTTTTGATTAGCATCATGTGGCCATGTGTGAGCAAACAGAGAGATGGGCAGAATAAGAGGGAAAGACAGAGAAATTAGTTGGATGATGTGGTAGAGCAAGCCTGCTGATAACATAAAACTAGGGATGGAATGGCTGATAAGCCCAAGGGCATCTTGACCAGTTGGAAAAATGGGCTGACAAGAACCTCATGAAGTTTAAAAAGAAGTGCAAAATCCTGCATCTGAGGAAGATCAATCCCACACACCAGTATATGCTGGGGACCACCCAGCTGGAAAGCATCTTTGCAGACAAAGAGCTGGGGTCCTGGTGGACCCCAAGTTGACTATAAGGTAGCAATGTGCCCTCCTGGCAAATGTGGCCAACAGCCTCCTGGACTGCAGCAGGCAGAGCGCTGCCAGCAGGTCAAGGAGGAGATCCTTCCCCTCTGCTCAGCACTGGTGGCACACACCCGGAGTGCTGGGTCCAGGCCTGGGCTCCCCAGTACAAGAGAGAGCTACTGAAGAGAGTCCAGTAAGAGGCGACTAAGAGGATTAATGGGCTAAAGAATCTCTCCTATGAGGAAAGGCTGAGAGAATCGAGACCATTCCATCTGGAGAAGAGGAGGCTCACCATTCTGTGATTCTATGACTTCTGTCAGTCACATACCACAGAAAGGTATCTGAAAGACTTACTAGAGTGTGGGAAAAGAACATTTCAGGAAAGAAAGAAGGCTGTTAGATAGATATAATGATCCACTGGAGTTGTAAATTAAAAACAAAATCACAGCAATGTGAGGAAATGATGCCACTGTCTTCTCTTTTTTTCCCCCCCTGATTTGTAAAGAACAACAGTTCAGTTCGGAAAGACAGCAAAACGAAAATAAAAGGACATTAATCTCAAGTATAAAAAATATATGGAACTACATATATTTCATAAAGCTTTTAAAATACCCCTCTTATTAAAATTGCATTTTTAAAGCTGAGATTGTGTGACTCAGTTTTACAGAAAAGGTGAATAGACATGCCTTTTTTTTTGGCTAGAGAATTTTAAACATATTTAAAGAAAGTGATAAAGTAAGTTAGCAAAATCCCAGTGGACCCTTTCCTAAAACACTAACTCGGTACAATTTCCCATTAATGGCACACTCTACCATTCGACATCACTCCTGACTCTGAAGTTCCCTAATTTAGGCAATCTGCCTTTCCCCCGTCATGGTTTCTATGAGCATTCTTGTCAGCACCTTCTTCAGTATGACAGCCTACACTGGAGATGTGCTCCCCTTTCAGCTGGTTTTCAGCTGTGGGGGAAGCTTCACCAGTGCAATTCCTTGAGACTGACAGAATGAAGCAGTAACATATGCATCAGCGAAAGTAACCCAAGCCTCAAGCAGAAAGATCTTTACCTGCCTCCTCAGACTCTCCAGCTGCCCTGTGAGGTTACCACTGAAGAACATAAACTGCAAAAATCCCCCGTACGACTTAAACTGACAACTATTTCTTAAAAAAACACTGATAACATTCATTATATTCAGCTCTACTGAGAAACCCACAGGCAGTATGTCCACAAAGGTACAGGTCTACCTACCTTTCTCCGCCACTCTTTTGGTATGCCAGTTGGCAATCTGGCCACTGCTTTGAGCGCATCATGCCACTAAAAGCAAAAGTATCCAAAATGTATAAAATCCACCATTAGTTTCATGCAACAGTATAGCAACATTTACAACACTGCAGACATCACATTAGTTTCATTTTCACATTTCAATATTTAACAGGGAAAATACAAACTACTTCTTGATGTAACAAAAATATAATATTCTGGTACACAAAGACTTAGGAGATAGCTGAGTAAAGTATGAAAGCTTATTGCATTTTCCAGACACTAATGGAACAGCTCTTGATGCAACTGCAAACAATCTACTGACATTATGATGACAGATGCACTTTTGAACTAGGGCAAGTATCTTGATCAAAGAGAATCCAGTTCTTCATAAACTTAAGAGAAAAATTAATCCAATTACCTGCTGAAAACCATTTTGACCTAAAGATGGTTCAAGAGTGAACTTCAATTTTGTATCAACCCCTAGAAAACAAAAAAACAAACAATCATGGACATTAGTTTCATCAGAAGGAGAAAAAAAAATACCACAATTGAAATAAGAACACAAAAATTTCAGCTACACATTTCAACAACTACATTTCAACCTGTTTCTGTGAATTACTGTCTTCAGAGTAGATTCAAGGCACGCGTTAAAAGAACATGGACAAAATGTTTTTAAATGTAGTAATACCCTCTTTAATGATGCAGTTCAGCACAATGCAATTAACCAAAAATCATTCAATTCATTATTCTACAAACTATATGTGTACACTGCAAACTACAATATGCATCCACAGAAAAGTATATACAAACAGTTTCTTGCCATCTCTTTCAACTTCTTGACATAAAGTCACTCAAAACTCATTTCCACGTGTGGGGTGCTGAAACTATTTTATTGCTCAGAATATATTTTTTATATAATTCCTCAAAACATAAAGCACATTTGGTCAGTGTTCTAAGCCTAGATTTGATTTTGACCTTAGGAGCAAATCATTTTAATTGTTATCAATCACACCTGCTAACAGTCTATAAAATAATGTACTAGATAAAACACGAGGACCCCAAGTTTGTTCTGCGCTGGGTCCTGCCTGCGGCACTGGAGCACGTTGTAACGCCGCTGTCCAGGGCTCTGGTGCTGAACACCATGCCGCACCGACTATCCGCCCTCAAGGCTTCCGGCACAAAGAATAAAGCCTTTTTTATTTTTCCTCCATAATTTAATGCGATCTATTGCTCTACATTTAAAATTATGTGATACATAGCTTCTTGTCTTTCTAGAATATCAAGCCAAGCATTTTTAATACATATTTTAATGATCATATATATATATATATATAGATGATCTCGAGGTCCTTTCAAACTCTAACTATTCTATGATTCTCTCTCTCTACATATAAGTATATATAAAACACCCAGATTTTAATCCTGCATGGGTTTAAGCATATAAAATCCATGCTAATCAACTCACCAGTAATACTCACTAAGCTAGTGGGATTCACAGAAACCCAAACTGTAGAGGCAATTGCTACTTATGGAGTGTAAAATGCCTCTCAGCATTTGCATACTGAAGTGGTGATAAGTCATTTAAAGCCTTGCTGCTTGATAAATATGTATATAAAGACAGTCTTCACCTCCAAGGCTTTTTTACCTCTCCTTTTTTGGGGGAGAGGGAAATACAATTCACACAAACCCCAATTTTGTTTAGAATTTTAGCATTTTAGAATTGCATCACTGAGATCTGGGTATCGGTGCTTCCATTTCCCTGCTTCAGATTGAAAAGACATCCTTGTCAGACCTACAAAAGTAAAAGGTTCAAACCAGAAGAGAAATGTCTTGAAAAAATATTCAAGAATTAAAATTATTCCTGGAAGTAACGGTATCAGTATTCTCCCCCGTAACTGCATGGCACTCAGCAGGAACTCCTAATAGATAAATCTCTTCATAATAATTCAAAGCAGTGTAACAATGCCAGTAACCTACTAAGATGAAATTGCATCATGTTTGCTGTAGATGCTAAAAAGTGAGCCTTATTCCCATGCAATCTAATGTACTGGAAAGCTCTAATACATACAAAAAGATAGCATGACCCAGAATTCCTTTTGTAAGGTAACAGATGTTGACATGTTATCTAACACTGCCTTGTAGCAAAGCAGCAGTGGCCTTCAAAAATAATAACGTATTTATTTCCAACTCAGCAGCCAAATATTAATCACTTCACAGTTTTCTAAGGTTTAAAGATCCCGGTAACAACTTCTCTCTTTGTCTTTCTAAAAAGGACACAAGCAAAGACAGCCAAGTCTGCAGAAGATCAAGCACTTTAAGATACAACCACAGAGTAAGGCAGAATGTATCATATACACAAACATCATGACCACGTAGCTCATACAGGAGACCAGACAGCTGTTTCTCTTGATTAAAGGACACTGACACCAGACCCTTGAGCCTCCATCAACAAAAGTTTATTAAATCATGGCAGACAATTAAGATGAGTGAAAATTATTAGAAATGAGAACAACATCATGTGGTAACACCAGACTACAACAGTGCACTCTTCACTATCCCAAGGAACTGCTCAGTCAGACCACGCATTGTAACCTCTAGAAGCCATGAAGCCCGCATCACCCTATTTGTGCCCAGTTAGAAATATTCCCCACATCAAATTACATGATAGTAAGGAAAGGCTATAGCCACCCAGGAACTTTCCAAGGCATCAGTGGGAAAGCGATCAGCAAGTTGGGAGCAGCATTTCATTGACTGTTACTTATTTCCAGCACAAAAAACATCACACTGTGTGTGGTTTCTGCACTCTTCATTGAATTTGACATTGGACTTTAAAGGTTCAAGAAATTAATGCCTATGCCTTTTGCAACTTCTCTTGCTTTCCCAAATCTTCCTACTTTTCCTAACAAATCTCCAACCCTCCCACATATTTCCTTTCTGTAACTCAATCCTGTCATTTTTCCGTGTCTACTTGTGTCTGGATCATCACCAGCCTTTCCTCAGGGCCTTCTTCCACATGCAGTCTTTTCTCCCTTATACTTTCATCACCCGCTACATCTTACCAGCGACTCCCTTTAATTCTGCATTCAGTTGCCTTCTCCCCACAAACTGACTTAGACTCCTCAATAGCTTCTTCTCCCCTCCAATACCCAACACCCATCCAACCCAACCACAGACCTTCTATACCCACTTTCACTGCATTTTCCCTTTTTTATCAATCATCCATCTCTGGACCATCTTCTTCCCCAATCATATAAATACATGCTTTTTGCAGAAAAGACCCGTTGGGCCTTATGAGAACCTTCCTCTCAGGTCCTGCATACGGACAGCCTGGCAGAAACATACCGTATATGTAGCAATAGTTCCTACTGTCAAGTACTGTAAACACTGTCGGTACAACTCAGCCCTTTTACATCAAGCCAGCCAGGCTATAGCGTCATTTGACATATTAAGCATCACCTCCAGCTCATACACTTCAACTGACACTTTGTATCTAAAAAGCTCATGTAAGCAGGAAAGTATTGGGAACACATATGAATTATTAGCTCCATAAATACAAGCACACACAAAGGTACATATGCTTGGCATCTGTCAGGTTTCTGAAGGGCAGAGGAATGCCAAAATAAGGCCTGTTCGATGCCCTTGCAATCAGATCACCATAAACCACTGCAGAAACACTATTTAAAAAGGAAAGAAAGATAAAACCCCACAAAACCCAGTCCCATTAACTTTTCCATGTAAAGCACACAGTGATCACTGACAATGAAAGGTTGCAAGAGGGAAGATTATACCCCTCGGACTCCCAAATCCTAGCAGTCTTCCACTGCATGACCAAAATGCAGGACAAGACTGCATAGAGACACAAGAGGGGAGAAAAATGTTGTTGGCAGCCAAGTACCTGGGTGAGGGAATCAAATCCTCACTCCTCAGCAAAATTAAATGAAAGGATGGGACTTTTCCTTAAATTCTAAAGCAGAAAAAGCATAGGAAGGTGATCTGTTCTGTTGCACATACGTGAACTATAAAGACGTAGCTTCAAACTTACAAAGCACACGACTATGTGCTCCTGGCCAGCCTAAAAGCAGCTGTTGAAACCTCTCCCATAGAAAGCCAATAAATATTTCATCAAAAACAAATGAGGAAAAAGGCCTGAAGCAAGTTTTTCTGCAGTGGGGGTCCAAACTGGGAGAAAAAACTGGCAACCTAAACTCCCACCTTAGTGTTACTTGTATCAGGAAGGTTCTTAGCCTTGCCTTGGAATTTGTCTCTAAATGTAGGGTTTCATCTGTAAAATGAGAAATGAAAGTAATATTCTGAGTAACTCTGCATGAAACCACTTTTGTCAGGAACCAGAGCTCACTGGGATGTACCAAAGGACATCTAAAATCTGCAGGGTACAGAAACCTCTCAGGACACACACTGATACAGAAAATCTGAAGGAAACTTCATTCAGCTAATTTTTAAAAGCATACAGGTGCCTGTCTCCATCATTCCATGGAAGCGTACATCCTGAATGATGCTGTTCTATCCACTTACATATGAACAATAGGAAAACCCCAACCCAGTGGGATTTCCTGGCTTTATCACTATGGCATTCACGGTTACATCTCTGATCATCTCCCCTGGCCTTTGTGGGAGTGTAAGTAAAAGAATGTCATGATTCAGACAACCTCATTGCCTGGGATGTTATAAGGCCACTGTGGGAGCAGGGATCTGTGAGAATTATGGGTCAGGAAATCTCCTTGACAATGGCAACCCCATAACCCTATACCAGAATGTATCTGACACCTTATTAATAGCAGCATCCAAAAGTCAAACACAGAGGCAGTCAGCAATGCGCGCTTCACACACACACACGGCTAGTACAATGGGAAACTGAATCTTACATGGTTTTGTGCATTGCTCTACATTTCAGTAGACCTAACACTTGCGTGATTTGTACATGCCTAGGATTAGGCAACATTTCAGCTACAAGTCACAGCTCTAACATTGTAAATTGAATTTAAATTTCCAATATTTCATGACAAAAAATAAGTTATCAAAAATTTGCAGGCAGCTATAACCTAACATTCAGCAATGATCACTCATCAGTGCCCCTGCCGAGAGCGCACCCCCCTACAGCAAACGCACACTGACCGACCACCTGGTCCTTAGAAGAGACTTCGGTGCTGAAGCAGGATTCAGAAGCAGCAGCCACAGAGATGCCTTCCCCTTAGCAAAGGCATGGTTGCGAATTTAGACAACACCCTACCGCAGACAAAGGCTGGGTGGGAGGAGGGATCTCCAGCAAGTCGGGAGTTAGGTCCAGCGGGAAAGCTTTGGTGAGGCCGAGGGGAGACCGCAGTGCCCCGGCGGCTCGAACGAGAGGGGGTGACGGGGGAAGGCTGCTGGAAAGCGGCGACCCGGGGGGGAGAGGGACACAGGGGGGGACGGGGCGCAGCCGAACGGCACAAAAGCGCTGCGAGGCGGCGGCGTGGGAACGGAGCCGGGATCCGGCGGGCGGGGAGAGCAGGAGGAGCGCCGGGAGAAGGGGACAGCGCTGCCGCCCTGCAGGGCCCTCGCACGCCTCTGGGCTCCCACCGGGGGCTGCTCCCGCTCCCAGCCCGGGGCGAC
>JASSUY010026362.1:0-28999 GCA_032466535.1 Forpus xanthops | reverse complement strand
ATAGGGATGCTGGGGAGGGACTCTTCATGAGGGACTGTAATGATAGGACAAGGGGTAATGGGTTCAAACTTAAACAGAGGAAGTTTAGCTTGAATCTGAGGAAGAAATTCTTTCCTGTAAGGGTGGAGAGGCACTGGAATGGGTTGCCTAGGGAAGTTGTGCATGTTCTATCTCTTGCAGTGTTGAAGGCTAGATTGGACATAGCCTTGTGTGACATGGTATAGTGGGAGGTATCCTTGCCCAGAGCAGGGGGGTTGGAACTAGATGATCTTAAGGTCCTTTCCAACCCTAACTATTCTATGATTCTGTACGACAGCAACTTGTTATTAATGTGATGATAAAGAGTGCTTGTATTTACTTTTAAAACTGGATGATAGACAACTGAGTTTCATTCTTAATTGAAAGAAGGAGGTGGTTTGTTTGGCATGGACTAAATGTGCCCCACATATTTTGACAAAACAAGACCTATGAGACAGGAAATACTGGGAATATAATAACCATCAAGACAGACTGGCTGCAGCACTAGGTATTAGCTTAGTGACTCTTCATGTGTTATTTCATTATTAGCCCCTACTGTGCACTCAGCATTTGTGGGAAGAGTGAGAAATCCATAGATATTTCCTTATGTCTTTCACCTCCTGCTAATGAAGACAGAATTGCCCTTCCTCAAAATTTAGTTAATTTGCTGCACATACCTCTTATTTTCCATATGGGTCTATCATGTGCAGTGCTCCATTGGCAGAAAAGGGAGAAGGCAATGAACATTTTCCTTTGAGACAGAGGAAACTGGAAGCCCACAATCTCTATAGACATGTAAATAATCTGTTTGTTTCATCTGCAAGAACACTTATGAAAGTGTAACTAAGTTATAGCTGGTATTCTGTGTGGATTTAATTACAAAGTGATTAGGGGTTTGCAGATGATTTGTTCAGTTCTTTAATATTTTAAAGTGTTATTTTAGTTTGTTTTAATAAGTTCTGTCATGACAAAAGCAGATATGAAAATGTCAGTCATAGCTCAGCTTTTTTGCGGAGTCAGGTATGTTTTTAGGTTTTTTAAGTGTGAATTCAGCACATTCTTATTGTTAATCTCACCACTGGGTAATGTTTTAGATAAATAAAAGGATTATTAGAAAAGGTTAAAATTAAAGTAGAGCAAGTGATATCCAAGCAAGATTGTTTTGAGAATGGAGCCAAGTAATTGCTGTAGTTTGTTCTTAATTCTGTTTTGCATCCACATTTCAGAGAGAATGAGATGACCATCATCTCATAGCTGTTGTGTCAGCACTGAGTAGCCTGTGTCCATTACCAATGAAGAGTTTATGCAAAAGGAGTTAAGTTGGGCTGAATATTTTCTTGTGGAGTTTTGATTTTCTTTTTTTTAATTTGTTTGGAGGTTTCTGTTGTTGTTGTTGTTTTGTTGTTTCTTTTTTTTACTTTAATCAAAACTACTGAATAAAAATTTAAAATAAATTATTTGGCTGAATATTGAAGAACTGGAATATGCCAGCTTTCTGTTCCATCAAGAATATGAAACCATGTAGTTATCAGTTCAGCTTTTTGCCACAAAACCCCAACAGGAAGATACCGAATTGGAAAGTGTAGAATCTTAACATGATGATAAATTCAGAATTTGAGGACGAAACATGCTTTTATAAACAAACACTGATCAAATTAGAACAGTTTTGTGGAAATGTGCAGAGGTGTTGAACTTCTGTCTCAATGCAAATTGCTTTCTGAGAAGTCATTGTTTTCTCAAGTTTTTCTGTAGGCCAAATAGTCCAGGAATGTTCTTTGCCAATGGGGTGGAAACCATTAGCTGGAGGTAAATAAAAATTCCAGTAATTCCAGTCTTTCTGAAATGAAAAGAATTACAGTTCATGGAAGAAGTCAGAAAAATCTACTTCATATTCAACTAGCATAAGATTGGATTCCAAATATCAAATAATGTGAATCAGAAAATTATAGGTCAGGCTTTTATCTTTTGTTTGTTTATGTGCAGAAGAGGTACACTGTGACTTCTAAACTCCTTATAATTTTCCTAACATTGTTTCATGTGATCATTTCCATGGCACTTGGTCTGCTCACCTGTTCTCTGCTGACCTAGTTAGAATAATGATTTAAATTTGGTATATTGTGCTTGATATATCTGATTAGCTGGGATGCAATCACTCCTTAAACAAATCTCAAATGTCTCAAGAATGAGTTGCATTTACCTTGAACAAATAAAGAATAAATCTGTTTCTCTGTTTTCATTTTAATCATCCCTTTAACCTGAATCCAGTACTAGTTTGCCATATTGAAGTACTCTTTCGTTTTGAGTCAGAGGCTGCTCAGCTCATATGTAATTCAATAAAAATACCGAAGTCTAAAGTAGACATGGGTACGAATTCTAAACTGTTCACCCCTGGAGTCCCTGGGTTGAGAAGAACATTTAAACTTGAAGTAATTCCTCCCCATATTTAGAGATCCAAAAGTATTACTACTATTTCCCTCAAATTAACATTAGGAATGGGGCCTCTGACACATCATTTGTAATTCAGCCTGGTGCTTTGCCAAACATAGGGAGTGTTATTCAGTCTTGTAAAGAAAACACTTTAATTTCTAGTGTCCCATGCCCAGTCAACAGTATTTCCTTGTTGTGTAGTCATAGCCAAGCACTTGTTAGTAATCGTACTGGTGACTCTAAATTACAAAACCCAACTGAATGGTGTCAGGTAAATTTGGCCCTCTGAGCACTTTATATTAATGAAAATGTGCAATGACACAAACCTGTTAATCTTGAACTCATATTGTCAGGTCTTTTCAGCACTGTGAAAAATACTGTCCCATGTTGCATGTATTTGTTTTAAAGGCATTTTAAATTTCTAACTGTACAATTATGTGTATCTGTATGAAGGTTTTTGTGTATGAGACTGATTTGTTCTCATTGAATGAGCAATTATGCTCTCAAAAGAGGATTTAGAGAGAGATAAAATATTAGACAAGATTGGAAATAACACATTGGTAGTGAAGGATATTGAATTACACAACTTGACTTCCAAAGTGTATTCCTGCATAATGATTTTGCCCATTACAATGAAATAGTATATTAGGAGAATAAAAGATTGTCAGAAAGGTATTTGAGCCTCTGCTGCTGAGCCTAGAATACTTATATTTTACCTTTTAATAGTGAATAAAATATTTGACTTTATCAAACTGCAATAAATTAGAAGCAAAACTGTTCCTTTTGTGTTTTATATCAGCCTTAGGCTGAAGGTGGGATTAAATTCCTCTGACTAATGCACATTTGTTCTCATCATAAAGCTAATCTTGTAATTTCTCACAAGGCTGGCAATCTTGGGAGAAATGAGCTAGTACTGAGGTTATATTACCTTTCACCTTAAAGAAGGCAAAAGATATTCTTGGATGAATGGCTCAGCATGATACACATTATAGATAACTATGGCATTGCATAATGTAAGTCTTAGCTTTCGGCTGTGGAAAGAGCTTTAGTCCTGCTTCTAGTAACATAACTGTGGAAAAAAATTCAAGTCTTTTTGGAATAATTTAGTTTTACTGGAAGTCTTTAAAATCAGACTGTCCCATTTTATATTACCTGTTGGCTATTGATCTCAGCATTTTTAGTAACAGCTGGAGCCATTAGTGCAGTGACTTTCTAGTCAAAGAATGTACAGCACTGACTTTTTTGATTGAATGTGCAGTATATTGGAATTTATTTTGTTTTTTGATTTATACAATAAGCGATAAAATCCCTTTTTTTCAACAGAGCAATCGATCTAAAATTTTTAAAACCATCACATGGATGGTTACAGATTTAAAGACGAGAAACTTTGTAATGCTTTAGTGATTACTTAAAATGAACAAATCTAAGAAAATGCAGATAAAACCCACAAATTTGTTTCTAAAACTGATTTTGAAATCTTTCTCGATTGTTTTTTGAAAGCACTGACTCCTCTTTTCTGAAGCATACTAAATTATACTGAAGTAGAGAGTCATAGAAGGGGTTGAATAATAATCCTTGAACAATTTATTTAATGAATCTTACACAATTACTTTTATCTCATAGTAGATTATTTTTCATTATTTTAAATCAGTCCATCCAGGAGCAGTATGAATTGAAAGAATTTAGAATGCTTATTAAAATTACTAAGATAAGATAGTTTTAAAAGTGGAATGATTCCTGAGACTGTAATATGCCTTCATTTGTAAGAATTAAGGGGAGAGATCCACTTTATTTGGTGTTCTTTGATATATCTTTAAAAAAATTGGATGAATTCAGTTTTTTTGGAGACGTTTTTTAGTTGAAGATGGAAGACAGTGCTCAAAATGGCAGGAAAATTTGATGGAGAGACAAGATGAATGGGATGCTGAACCAGTGAAGTTACAACATTATAAAATAGGCTATAGGCTGGTAAGAAGTTATTATGCAGTAGCTGACAATCAGAGATACAAGCAGCTTTTATATAAATGTATAGGAGCTTCAATTAGAAGTAATAGTTTGAGTGTGAATTAAGGAGCTTGAATATATTGATGTTGATTTTAATTTCTTGATTAGTTCTGAATCACTTTTGGAAAATCATTAACTACAGATATATCCTTACATTGCCAGTCTGATCTACAATTTTATGTTGATGTGAGGCTTTGATACTTCTTAAGAAGTTGTAATAAAATCCATTGTCGAATCTAGCATTGAGGTGAATTCTGGTACCAGTAAAGGCTCAAGTAAAAATAAGAGTAATAAGGAACTGAATTTCTGTTAAGAACCAAATAATAATTGTACTGCAATGGCAGAAAATCCAATGAACAAGATGATAAATAGAAGACACTTATTTGTGAGAAACAGTTGCCCAGGAAAAGGACAGAAGAAAAGAGCTGTTGGTATGAATGTTCAGCATCAATAAAGAAATGTCTTTAAATCAAAAATATCCACTCGGTGTATGAGGAAAAAATGTAGCAGGCAAGTAGAGAGGAAAAGGAGAAAGCAGAAATTCTTTTCTGTTCCCTTTCCCTTGATGATCCCCCATTTCCATTTGTGGAAAGAAGGTGGAAAACGGAAAGCAGGTGGGGAGTGAGGAAGGTAAAGATCAACAAGTAGTGCATGTGGTTTCTTTCTTTTTCTGTGCTGAATGACTATGAAAGGCTTTTCTCCATGATTTATTTTGTAAAAATCTGCTTTATATTGGTAAACATAAATAGTAAATAGTGCTAGTAGACGCAGTAGTAAATGTTAAAGTTTCAGCGCAAGGTACAAAATATCATTTGCATTTCTGAAATAGAATCTTAAGCACATAATTTTCCAATAGTATTCTGAAGCTGAAGTAGGCTGTGCTTGACATTTTCAGTCCTTTTGAGGGTTTTTTGGTGGGATTTTTTTTTTTATCTGTTTGTTGTTTAAATATGTATTTTATTTTAATCTGGGCTCTTTCTTCCTGTATAGGGGAAAACTTTGCTTCTGTGACACCTGTTACAGGAGTGAAACTGAATTTCACCCATTTCTTCCAACATTAGGGATTTGTATGGAATGGTGTGTAGACATTTGAGGTAAATAAAGAATACATTTACTGAGTTTCTTAATTCTTTTATTTACATGATCAGAGGCATTAATAGAAATGGCTGAAGGACAGATGCTTGATAATATATGGACAAGGTTAAACAGTCATAGTAAAATGTTCTTAAAAGGTAATAATAGCAATGATGATAGATCCGGGAAGGTCAAGAAATTATTACCATCAACAAGAATAAACTTTATGGAGTTACTGGTATCATTATTCTTGTTCTGACTCATGTTTGTATCCTGTACTGTTAATACGAGGAGGTAAAAGCTCCTTGAGTGGAGCCTCTATCTTCTGTGTCTGTTACCTTACAGACACAGGTAATGTGAATAAGCTGCCCAAGTTCTACATTATCAATCAATCAATTTCATAGGGCTTAATAAGGATCTTTGCGCACAGATTGCTGGTCATGTCATGGCATCCAAACACTTCCTTTCTCTTTCAGATTTTGCTAATTTGAGTTATGTTTCAAATTTCTTTTCTGCTGAGTGCAGCAGATAGGAAATAACAGGGAACCCCCATCACAATGTTAAGTGTCTTCAGACACAAGGAGGACAGTTAATGATAAAACTTCTCCACACCTGCTTTAGATCCATCGTTACCCCTTGAACTGCCTGACATGCTGATTGTGTGGGCAATCCAAATAGCTGCCTTACCCTCAGAGCCAGCGACCCCATTTCCAGAGGAGCCAAGTTTTCAATACAGCTTCAGTTGCTCTGTGCAGCTCTCTTGCTTGCTCTATTTTTAAAATGAGATTCTTTGTGTCTGTCACCTCCCAGCTACATGTACATTGTGTGTCAGGGGGCTGACACACAAAAGGCCTCAATCTCTTAAGAACCTACCGCCAGAACACCTAATAGACTGTCAGTTTGAATGTTTAAATGAGGCACAGCAAGGGAGGAGAAAATGCTTTTAACAAAAGAATGGTAGACTAGAAAAAAGAAAAAACCAACCAGCTTCCCTGACAAGGTAACTGGAGGTGTAGTACTTGCGATAGAAGGGAGACATTGATGAATGCATTAGTAACAAGTGAAAAACGGTGCTTGGATTAGGGCTACTAACAGGAAATACAGAAAGCATTTATGGGTATAAAAAGAAGCTGGTAAGGAATCAGGTTAGGATTAGAATTACATTAAGCAGATTGTCTCCCCTGTAAGATTTACTGCTGTCTTGTTTACCCTTGCGATGACTTGTTTAAGCAGTATTTTAAAGCTACATCTGTGTGTGTAGTACAGATTTGTGCATGACTGAGCCCTGCAAATTAGTGTTTGTACACCTTGCAGATGCTTTGTGCCAGTACAGGTAGGTACATCTTGAAAACCGTACATGGCATTCTTTGGGTTAGAGATTCAGAACCTAACTCGTATACGTCAGCAGCATCTCAAATTGCTTTGCTCAAGAATGAAACAGGGAAAGGTTAGAAATTGCAGGAAAAGTTTTGTTCTACTTTGTGCAAGTGATGTATCTGAGCATTGCCACTATGAAAGCACGTATGCTTTGGTATGTTTCTTTTTCGGTAAGTCCTGTTTCTTTAAAGCTGTGAATTATAATTTGATCCTCATTTTTCATTTACTACATTTGCCAGTTTTTCCTGCCTAAAATTATTAGCAAATACTTCTTCATTTTATTTTATTTTATTATTTTATTTTTAAAACAACTAGTCATAAATAATGACCTCGTACTCTGTTCAAATAGTTTCACAAAGTGCCGAGTTTCTCTTGTACTGTATGTTTGACTGTTGTTCACTGATACTTGGAGATTAATTACATAAATTGCATGTTATTTCAATTCTAGTGGCTGACAGCAGTCAACAGTTACAAGCAGTGGGAAGGCATTTTTGGCATGAGTAGAAAAGCACTGGGTAATTACAAATGAGAAGTCTGCTGGAGGAAAAGTTATCCTCCATGATGTATAGGTATGAACTTTTGTTCCTATGTGTATAAAAAAAGTGTGTGAAAAAGAGCATATACAGGTGAGAACTACTCATCTCTATCATGATGTTGGGAATGTACCACAAATTGTATGTTGCTTCCTCTTTATCTTACCTATTTGATGTGGTGTTAATATTGTGAAGGTGACTGCAATCTCTCCCATGTGACTTATGCATCTCTTTGCATCATAATTCGGTACCCAGTTCAGTCATAGCATGGGACAGTTAGAAAAACATTTCCAAATTTCATTTTACAGGAATGGCAGTACTTCATCTGATTTTAAAAAAAGAAAAAAGTAAACAGAAAGTTTTAAAGAGCCCCAGTTCCAGAATTGCAGCCTTATGACAGACTTCTGGTATTTGTGGAAGTCAGGTGGGATTGAAAAACCTGTGTGGGTTCCCTTTTTAAAGACTGTTTTGTGCAATGTTACTGAAAACATACCTGAAGATTATTTTCTTTCTTTCTTTGTTTTTTTTTTTTTTTTTTCTTTTTTGTGCATCTTTTGAAGGGGAGAGAACTTAAAAATAATTGATTCTCTAGTCAGGGAAAGGACCGGTGAACAGTTGACAGTCTTAAATATTCAATTTGATGATACCCAGTAGTTCCAAGATGTGTCTTCTTGCCAAGATGGAGACTTGTGTGTATTAGGTTTATATTAGTTTCTTGATCTTTGTGGTGAGATTTCTCTTATTTATTTTCTTTACACAATGAATATAGTCATGAGTGTGTCTTTACTTTTAAAGCATACATAATATTATGGTCCAAGATACTTTAGAGTATGTATGGCATTAAGAGAAATATAGAAGTTTTCTGGCTTGCTTGAGAACAGGCAACCATCAGCATCCATAAAGTAACCATCAGTGTTGGTGTAATGTAGCATGAGTTGGGTTTTTTTCCTGTGTCTTATTTCTGTCTCACTACTGGGAAGTCTTTAAGATAACAGGATATTCAGCACACTAAAAGTCCTGTAGGATTACAACTGAAACTTATTCCTACACACACTATCTCATTATAGCAGCTTTTTTTTGATTCCATCTTAAACCTGTTCACTCATGAATAGTACTGCTACCTTTAACTCAGTTTAAATGTGCTAGATGCTGTCACAATTACTGTGACAGGCAGTGATCCTGGAACCAGAAGGTAGAGATGAATTTCAGACTTAATGCAGGATTAAAGAAGCATGGCAGCCATTAGTCAGAATTGCTGTTAATATGCAAATGTAAGATGCTCTATGGAAAGGAGAAAGGCCTCCAGCATTTTTGTCTGCTCTGAACTTTTAACATTTCCTAGCACGATGTTAATATTAAAAGTATCCAAACTGATCATTTTTAGTTTTCTACTTTCCCATACTGGGTTCAGAATGAGAAGTCTGATAAATTCCAGCATTGAAGTTTGAGTGTATTAGAAGGAAAATAATATATAATTAAAATAAATACATTATGGTTTTATATACAATTCTACAAGGAAAATAAATGCAAGTCATTTGCTCTACCTGTGTTGCTCCCATAACGCCAAATATCTGCGGTGACCAAGCTTACTTTGCAGTAGTACATCATGCCTAAGACAGGAGCTAGATGCTGTAGTAATGAAGTAACTGCACTTGATCTATTCTTGCACTACTTGTTACCAGCACCAGAGTCTTCATTGGTTCTAGGCAAAGTTTTAGACTTCAGAAGTAGGTGAAGTGTACCTTCCTCAGCTAGAGCAGTCCAGTGCAACTTTGTCCAAACAGGTACAGGACTGTAGGAAAAGTACTTCTGTTGTGAGGAGTTTGCTGTTGTGAGACAAGACAGACAATAAAGCCTCCTGTTTACTGCTGTTTGCTCTGTATACAAGTTGCTTTTAGAGTTTAAAGACTGAAGTGGCAGGCTGGGAATTCAGTCAGAAGCTGTTGGTGTGTTCTCTAATTACTTAAACCCTGTTTCAAATGTAACCTAAAATCCTCACAGGATTTCTTTCCTCTAATTTGGTTGCAAACAGAATTTCTGTACAGATGCAATATATGTGTCGTGGTTTGAGGCTCTCAAACTCATGCAGTTGCTCTCTCACTCACTCCCATCTCTTCCTCAGTCCCAGGGGATGAGGAGGAGAATCAAAAGAATGCAACTTCTACAGGTTAAGATAAGAACAGTTTAGCAACCAAGGTATAACACAAATCACTACTGCTACCACCAATAACAACAATGACCAGAGGAAAACAAGGGAAGAGGACAGAGCTGCTCACCACTTTATCGAGCTGTGAACTGAACTCTTCCAGGTTCCTGCCCCCAGTTGTAAAACTGGGCATGACATACCGTGGTATGGAATACCTCTTTGGTCAGTTTGGGTCAGGTGCCCTGTTTCTGATTAATCCAGGCTTCCCCTCCTCCCTGGCAGAGCATGAAACTCAGAAAGTCCTTGGTCAAACCAACATATTCTAAACTGCAACTATAAACACTGGTGCTATCAGCACTGTTCCCAAGCTGAAAATCCAAAACACAGTGATGCACCAGTTACTACTTAAAGGGGAAAAATGACTGCTGCTGCTGAACCCATGACAATGTTAGATCCTAAATATGTATTTATTGAATGGAGATTCCGGCTCATGCTCTATTCTGCGCTATATCCCTTTTTCTGGCCACCTAGTTCTGAAAAAAGATTTCTGTGCTTGGAACACTGTTTGGGCTATGAGCACAGAGCATGAATCATGTCTTGAAAGGACTGTTTTCAGATGTTTACTACAGGAAGGCCATTTCAGAAAATGTTTGGTCTCAGGGGAAAGATTTCTAGGAAGTTAATTAGCATTCACTTGCCACCTCATAGAGTTGCTCTGAACTGTCAAGCTTGTTTGAATGTCTCTCTATACTGCTATAGATTGATGAGTGCTGGAGAGGAAGAGCCACCCAAGCTCTCAATAAATGGTCCAAGGAGCTTGCAGTAAGATCAAGCTTTTGGCTTTTGTCATGCATTCATTTTGGAAACTCTAACCAAAGAAGACACTTCAGGTTTCTTCAAGAAAGATGGAAAGGTCTGTTTCTCCCTGAGACAGTAAAATAAATTCCCAGTGCTTGTTTTTATTCCATGATGTTTTTCAATGGAAATTGGACTGCTTTTTTTTTCTTTTTTTTTTTTTTAAATGAATGGCTCAAAAAAGAACCCCTTATAAGTCAGTCACTGTCTCTTTCTTCCTGCCTATCCCTGAATGATGGATCCTCTCATGCCTTTGGCTACCTGTTTTGCTGACAACTTGCCAGTTACCAGGTGGCAAGTCCTGTGTTGATGGATGTTATTAAATAAACAGTTTTCCAGATGGCTATAATATCACATCTTTGAATAAAAGTACACAAGCTTAGTGTCAGCATCTTATTTATGGAATGTTTTTGGCTCTTGAAGTGCTTGTTGAAATTGTTGTAAGCCATTTGGTCACTGAGAAGTTATTGTGTATTACTGTAGACAACAAGCTGTTTGCATTAATTAGCAATCAAAGCATATTGCCAAAAGGGGGAATAACATGCCTTTGACATCTCGGCAGATCCTGGTAACTGAAGCAGTGCAAAATCATGGGTTCTCCTTTGCTGCATGTTTATAGTATGAACTTCCAGTCCATCTGCCCATATAGCCATCTGCAAAATCGATAGGGCAACAGCTGGTAGAAATAAAACCTAAAGTTGGAGAAACAACATATGAAGGTGCAAGGGAGTTTGCAAGACATTATCTTTTTCAGTAAAAGTAGCTTTTGTGAGTATTTCAGTCAGTTTCCGAAAAGGAAAAACTCTGAATCTTGTCTTGCTCATAAGCATAGTCTTTTCACCAGTGAAGGAAGAGATGTAATAAGTGTGATCATAAGTAACTGCAACCAGCTTCAGAGAAACAGAGTAAAATATGATAGAAGGGCAAGCCTTCTGAAGACAGAAGAATAAACTGCCTTAGATGGGGCAATGTGCAGATCACACAGCCAGCTTTCCAGTATCTGATGAGGGCCTACAAAGATCCTGAAGAGAGACTCTTCGTTAGGGACTGTAGTGATAGGACAAGGGGTAACGGGGTTCAAACTTAAGCAGGGGAAGTTTAGATTGGATATAAGGAAGTTTTTTTACTGTGAGGGTGGTGAGGCACTGGAACAGGTTTCCCAAAGAAGTCGTAAATGCTCTGTCCTTTGCAGAGTTCAAGGCCAGGTTGGACAGAGCCTTGGGTGACATGGTCTAGTGTGAGCTGTCCTTGTCCATAGGAGAGGTTTGGAACTAGTGGATGTTATGGTCTTTTCCAACCCTCACTATTCTATGATTCTATGATAACCTCAGAATTTATTAAAATTTTTCCTTTCTCTGTCTCTTCCACAGTATTTTTGAAGGCAGGAGAGTTAAAGCTGTTTGTCTCAGAACAGCAGTACCTCCACAGAATAAAATTGGGATGTAGAAGGAGCCCTTAGCTTAAACAGCTAGTTGTGATAACTATTTATTTTACTTTTTTTTTTCCTGTTAAAAATAGTTGAGAGAGTATTAAAAGATGGGAAAACTTTGCTATAGATCAGGAACTTTCCATGTGGAGAAAGAAGAGTGAGGATAAAAAAGCATCTAGACTTGCCGCTACAAATAGTGGTAAGGATGTTTTCCCCTTTAGCTCGTTACCTTTCCCCTTCCCTTGTAAATATGAATATCATGTGATATCAAGTGCATTCTAAACAGCAATTGTATGTATTATATATTCAGAAAAACCTGACTTTTTAGTATTTCTTGTGTAGAGCTGTTTTAATTCCTCATCAAGGCTTTTTGAAAGTGTTCTTCTTAGTAGTGAAGTGTCACATGAAAAACTAGAAGGAAAGAGCCAGAGTAATCTGGACCTACTTTGTGGCAAAATCATTCATATGGAGGGTGGGAGCTGTGGGTTTAAAAGTTCAGAACTCCAGGGCTTCACATGCCTCTTTCCTTGGCAGTCCCAGCTGCAATTTTTGGTCAGGTGTTCTTGTTTGCCCTTTTTTTGTCTGATGACCACAGCAATCTTTGTTGACAAAGGTTATCGGGATGTGTAACTTTCTAGGAAAAATGAAATGTTAACAATCAAATTAATTGTAGAAGCTTGAACTGGATGTAAGAATTGTATTCCTGGACCTATGCAAAATAACTGGCATGTGTCACTGTGAACTGTCGTGCTGCTTTGGTGGGTTTGAATAATAATCTGTATGTGTTTTGTAGCACAAGTGTTAAGACCAGTTTTGACTCCAGTGTGTGTATTTATACCTAGCTAGTAGACATGGTTATTTGAACCCCAGCTGTGCCTGTGTGGTTTCTGTCTATTCTTTTGTGTTGCTTACGGAGCAAAGGCACAATGGAAGAGAGGAGGGAAAAAATATACTTAAGTGCAGATCAGTTCTTTGTGTTTCAACTTTCTTTTTTTTTGAGGAACGCATGTATCAGGAAATGCATTTATTCATTTATGCTATGCTTAAGAATTAAAAATATTTGCTACTAAAATTGCCAGGTTCCCCAAGTTATTAAGCACAGTATAATGAACCCTTTGCAGAAAATAACTAGAATGTGATCTATGTCTGCAGAGGAAGCAAAGGAGCAAAACATATTAAAAAATAAATTAATGTAATGCAAAATAGCCTTAGTTCCACTGCACGGAAATCTATAATTGCACTGATCTTGTTAAGCTGTTCTTCCAGAAGATGCTGCACATTTTATGCAGAAGTACAGAATGATGATGAAGTGTCATTCAAAATTAGGATCTTTCCTAGTTTCACACATATATTTCATGTGTGCACATAGGGGTATTTCAGTGAAGCAAGATATATTCTAGGCAGAAAATCTAACAAACTGCTCCCACGAGATTTTGCGGTGCTTCTGAGTTTTGGCTTTTTTTTTTAACTTTATTTTTTAAATTATTTTCTTTAAGATGTATTGCTTTTTTGTTTCCTTTCAAAGGACAGTGCACTGACATAATCTTTTAGGATCTTATTCATGCCCCAGGGTTACACTGGAGGCCTTGGCTTGATTCTCCACCCTTAGTGGCTTGTGAGGGACAGGTATGGCTGAATTGATTCTGGAGCAGCTGAACAAATCTCTGTGATAAGCAAAGCTAAAGCATCTTCACCAAAAGGTATAAACTCAGCCTAACTGGCCAAAAACCAACAAAAATTCTCCTTTTCTGTGCTGTTTCTCAGGATAGTATTTCTTCTAGAATGTTTTTCACAACTTCAGAGAACCCATAGGCTTTAGCTGCTCAAGACTTCAGTTACAGATTTGAGACTTGGTATTCTTAGACAGCTTCTTGGGGAAACCGGTGTTCTGTGTTTTCCAAATAAAAAATGCAAAGAAAAGTGAGCAGAGGAACAGTGTACGATGATGAAAGACATTTAATGGGACATCATTTAGGGGGAGTATTCTGCCAGTAATGCGTACATCTGAAGGAAGGTCATGGATTCAGGCAGCTTTCTTGCCTGTTCAGGGAGATGTATACAACTATGTATGTGCCTGTGAAGTCTGAGGAAGAGTTGAATGTGTGCATGAGAGGTAATGGGATAGCTCATCACCACACTGGCTGCAAAATGATAGTAGTAGCTGACAAGAGTGTAAGACACAACGGGAGGAGGCTGGGGTGGGAAGGGTGGGCAACTTTGATCTCGGCACTGTCTGGAGTCATTGTATCTGGGGTAGTTGTCATATTGGCAGGCTGTCCTAGGAGGTGAAGCAATACTAAAAGACATTTGTTTACATGCGTAAGTAAGCTAATCAAGCTGTCAGTCTGACCTTGATTTTACAGGCAGATATTCATAAGGACAGGTTGAATTAAGGATGCGATGGTACCTGGAAAAAAGCACCTTGTCCTAGGGCTTGTAAAAGAAGAGGGCTTGGGGGTTTCTTTATTTTATTGTGTAAGAAATATTTGCCTTTTGTTATTTTTGAAAATAAGTTGGACTTTTTCAGAATAATTTAATTTGCTCACTATTTTGTTTTGTTTGAACAATTAATAAATTAAAAGGGAAAAAAAGGGAAATAAATGGGTTTAAAAATGCTTCCAAAGTAAGCAGACTGAATTTTTAATTTTGGTCAAAGGAAAAGTCTTAGGCCTTATGTCACTAATTTATGAAGGTGTTTTTTTACTAAAGGCATGTTTACTTGCATTAAGGCTGAGTTGGAAAGGGGGAAGGTGGGTCTAGGAATGAAGTTGAGGGAGATGCTTTCAGCTTGCCTGGCTTTGGTTACTTGTGAGGAGTGAGTGTTGCTTATGTTATTGAACCTGTTAATTTCATTGTTCTGTAGTTCTGCTTTTCCTTAGAAAGTTCCGTCAGGTATATTCAGATGTCCTCCTGGATAAAAAGCCGCAGAACTAGAGAGAAGTGCCCCTGCTAACTTGCACTGTGGAGTGGGTGCAATTTTGCTTTTGAACCTGGCATGATATTTTTATCATGTATCAGTGTAGTATTCTGATCTTATATTAATCTTCTTGGCATTGTTCTTCAGACAGGAAGATTTTAGCCTTAAACAATTAATTCAATAGTTGAGATATTTTGTAAAACCAAGGCCTGCATACTTTTGTTCCTCTTTAGGTTTTTTCTTGTCACACCTCATTGCAGTGAAATCAATTTATTCACTGCTCTTTCTAGCGTATGTTGGTTCGGCAGTGAAAATAAGATGTCATTTTCAGTGTCTCATTTGATTATCAACATAGGCAGCCATCAACAAAATATTTACATCTTTCAGGGATGATTATGGATGAGAATACATAAGCAAGGATGCTTTACATTTTATAATCTAAACTGACGAAGAAGAATTGAATCTGAAGGATTAGAAAGTGCCAAAATGACTTGGTGATCTCTAAGCAAGGCAATAACCACTGGAAGCAGTCAAAATCAAGGCTTTATCTCTTTATATTAATTAATTGTCACTACTTTTCACTTGGTTCTTGCTGGTACCTCCTATTGATGCTATTCATAAAATAAGGTGAAGTGTACCAGTTATCCTGCTATCTAGACTAACGAAATGCTCAGTAATTTTCCAAAAATTGTTATATTTTTAGAATAGTGTTGCTTTGCACCACTGACTTGGGCTTAGTTCTAACTGTTGGTTTGTTTTTTTTCTTACAGTCTAGGTTTCTGGGTTGGTCATATTAGAAAAGACTTGCTGATGGGTAAAGTTCAATCTGTTTTTAATTTAGCAGCATTAAGAACCCATTCAGCCATTTTATATATTAGTCACAGTTTGGCATATGTCTGTGAATTAAGTCATGCTCTTAATTCTTTTATGAGATCTTCTTCCCTCTGGCCTACTTTGAAAACTTTAATTTAGGACGAATGTCTGTTTAGGTATATATTCTACCAGCCACTGAGTTATTAGACACTTCTAATAACTTTGGTGATTGCGATGGTGTCTGCTTCCTTTAAACTCTTATATATGCTTTTGTAGCTATTTCATGTTCTCACAGGTGTTTTAATAGCATCCTTAAAACCTGGGGATCCTTTTTTCAACAAGCCATAAAGACATAATTGTAGAATGGTCAAAAGTACACAACAAAAGAAAATTAGATACTATATGTGTTTTAGTAATTCTTTGAGGATTATTCAGCCACTCTCTCCCATTCAGCAATCCTGTATGCATGGGTACTAACTAGCTGCTTCTTGTAAACTAGCTCACGTTTCATTTTGGTGTTGGAAGTGCTTTCCTACAATAGAAAAACAGTTTCCAAGTCAGATATTTGTGTAGTTGATAAAGTACAGTAAACAGACAGTACTGAGTGGCTATGCATTGTTTGTCACACTAAGCTGTTAGTCTTGTGGGGGTGTATTTAAAAAAAAAACAAGCTGGGTAGAAGAAACTAATTTATTTCTACGCATTAAAAATGCCTAAAAAAAAAAAAACAAAAACAAAAACAAACAAACCACAAACAAAACAACAACAACAACAAAAAAAAACACAAACAACCTTTTGCTTCTGTTGTTGTTTTTTTAACCTATATTTTAATGCCTGAGTTGAGTCTGCTGATGGGAAAGCTCAATTAATGTATTTATACTACTGTTGAATCCATAAGCAAGGTAGGTCTTTCTCCAGTGTGACTTCCTCAAATAATTCTACTCAAGTTCTCTGTCACCTTTGCTTTGTATACTTATGCTGTGGGCTGAGACTTATGTGGCTTTGGAACAGCTTCATGGATACAGATGAACATCTGCATAAATGTATCCCAGCTCTATTTCCTTAAATTGTTCCAGTGTTTCTCAGGGAAGGATACAGGCTGTATGCCCCCAGATACCCTAAAACTTATGCTTTAAGTTGGTATTATTTTAACCTCTTCTGAAATGAAAACCTTTCCTACAGTGGGAGTTAAAAGCAAGTACATGGGATCTGAATCTGGAATTTCCTGCATCCAAAGAAATGGTATCATAGAGTAAGCAGAAAACCATATTTCTGAGTGTGACAGGCTCATATTGCATGAGATAAAGTATGAAACTTTTTCCGGCTGGTGACCTTTTCCATTGGTGTGGAAAGGCGTAAAACCTGACATTTTTCCCTCTAATCACCTTTCAAATCATTAAACCCCCCCTTTATTTGGATGAGGAGAAATGCTGTTTGGTTTTGAAATGTTCTACATTTGGTTATACACACCAACTTAGAAATATTAGAAACTTAGAAAGCTTGGAAAAATTGCTACAGAGCTAAGAATGCTAGGATTTCTCTGAAATTATGTAGAATTGGTTTCAATATGCTTTTATAAACATAAGAGATTATATAAAGGTTTCACTGTCTTTAGATAGGAGGGAGTTACTACTTAGTGCTGGTAATTGTAGAAGGTAGTTATTGCCAGGGAAATAAAAAATGCCTCTTGTGTCTGTTGGTCACAACTATGTCTTCTAATATGCCTCCTTAATTCTTTTTCTTCAGTCAGAACTGTGTTTAGCATGGAAACACTATGCACAGTATCAGTATGCCCAACTAGCATCAGTTTTATAAAACATCTCATTGATGAGCCTCATTGAAACCCAAACTGTTGCAAAAATAAGATTATTTTGATACAGGACAACTTATGGCAAGCTACCTTCTGTCCTTCCTGCAGTAAAGTAATGGCTTTTGTCACTTGTTTTTAATTTCAAACTGGCATGCTGGAAGTATCTGTTTCAAAGATTAAGGAAAAGTAAGACAAAAAGAGACTGTTACTTCCCCAAATCAGTTTGATGTCTGTCATTACAAAACAATACCTTTACAGAAGATGTCTTTGAAAATCAGCCAGCACTATGACAGGTAAGTTATAGCTGGTCTGATTATAAATGCAGATACCAGAAGGTTATTCCAAGAGGGCTTTATTTCATATTGTTAAAGCTGTTCTCTAAAAGAAACAGTAATCTTCTTGATGAGTATGGGGAACAATTTCTTCAATACCAGTCCAATTTATTTGGACCCTCTGATTGGTGCTTTCAGCTAGATCTCTAAGCACAATATTAATTATTCATTAAGGTACTTGAAAGGAGAATATTTGCATAGCCATACTGTCAGAATTGATGAGGCTTTACATATGCACCATAGGAATAGCTTTCATCCTAGTGCTAAAACTAGAGATGATAGTAATAAAATTCTTTAAGAAAAAAAACTAAAAAGCCAACAATAATTTGAACTTTCTCATAACCACAGTGCATTTATTTTTATAGCACCCACCTGTCCTATTGAGAGATCATGAAAATATTCTTCCTAAAGCAGGTCATGTTGGTATAGAATAAAAAAAAAGCAACCCCAACCCTCAAGAACATTTGTATAATGAAAGGTCATAATATCATAGATGATAAAAAGGAAAAAAAAGGTTTATATGAGTTGTGGGAAAGAGTAAACCTAACATTTAATGTATCCACCTGGAATCACACAAGCAGTTTTTATGGGAGATTGTAGTGTTCTGTCAATACATGCGTACACAGGCGGGCAGAGGGTCACCTGACTACTAAAAAATTGGGTTAAGGACCAGTTACATCAAAAAGGCAAATTTAAAAAAAAAAGTTAAAATAGTAAAAATATCTAAAAATGTAATGGTGATGGGGAAAGCTGCGAAGTGGCTACACTATGATTTGGCTGTAATTCCTGCATCTCTCCTTCAGATGAGGGGACCAGGCTGGACCATGTTTGAGCTTCTAACCTTATCTTAATCCTTTCTCCCACACCTTGAGCTGTGAAGGGGTCTTCACACCACAAAAAAAAGAGAAGGGAGTGACTTGCTCAAGTCCTGAAATATTTTTATTCCCTTTCTCAGTATGCAGTCACAGTAGCAATGCTCAGTTACTCTGTGTGAAACTCTGACTGGTTCATACTTCCTAAAATGGCACCCAGGCTAGCAGAGAAGAATGTTCCAAGTTCTTGAGCTCCAAGTTCTTAAATTTTGGTAAACATTGAACTAGATTTGGTTGGTTTGCCAGAAGCAGGCTTAGCAGCCTCTGAAGTAGATAGCTAAAACTCTTGTATCAGAGAAGTGAATTTTTGTTCACAAGGATGTAAAAATGTTTGCAGCATCATCTTTCAGAAGGTGCTGACAGATAAAAGCTGACCCTGTGTTAACTACTACTCGAGTTATTTCTTTTGCTGAAGCAATGTGAAATTTTAATTTTGTTGCTGAATTTCTGCTTTTGCAGTTACTCCAAGGGTTGTATTGCCTGTACCTTCCTGGGATCCGGCAGCGAACAGTGTGCTGGCCTGTGATCTCAGAAATATCCTGTTCTCAAAGGGGGCATTGTAATGAACTTGTGTCACTTATATGGCTTGCTTCAGCATAAAGCTTTATCTTTCACAGACCCTCTTTCCATATTGATATCAACAGAAGCGCAGCCCCATAGTTTATATAGCTGTCCCTTTTCAGAGTTAAAACACTGGAAATGTCAACAGTGGATCAAGAACTTTGTGATTTATTACGTATCCAGAGCAACCAATGTCTGCAGTTTTATTCAGTCTTAAGATATTGTGCTTTATTTAAAACTAAAGGTCTGAACTAGAGAGTGACATGCATATGACTTTCTTGCTTATTTTTAAATGAACTGAACTCCACACCTTCATGATAAGCTTCAGCCGTAGTTATTAAAAGCATAAGGCAGATATTTTTAAAGCTCATTATTATAAAGCCAATGGAGATAGATGCAGACAGCTGTATTGCATTGAATACTTAAAAAAAGATTTTTACCTTCATCTGTATGAGTTCATATGTACCTCTATGAAGAGTAGACTTTTTTACTCAAAACACAAAAATTATACCAGAAACTTTTTACTAGATAAGGGATGAAAACTACAGAAATAGTTGCACAATAACCTCAGTGTTTGTGCATTATGAATTTTTTTTTAATTCTGAGTTTAATCTTGCTTCAGCACTTTTTGAAACAATCACAAAGTTGGAATATTAAAACCATTTGAAAACTACAGAACAGTACTGTAACAAGCTCAGATCAGTTTTAGTACAAATCTATTGAATCTTAAAATGTGTGATTACACCAGAAAACCAATTTTAGTGCAGATCTATGGAGAAACCATTACAATATAAAATGTTGTCAAATCAATTATGCTTTCATTGTAAAAACGAGCTAAATTAAACAGAAATAATATGCTTAGGTAATGTTGTAGTTCAGAAGTAAACTCAGAAATTAAAGTAATTCCTATTAGAGTGCCACAGGGTTTTTAAACTCAGCTTTTTCATGTCTCAGAAACTGCAGAGCAAATATATTTGATGATGTGAGGTTTGGAAATTTCTTAATATGCCAAGATACAAAAGATCAGAGGCCAGATACTGCAGCAGGTCAACTTTAATTTCAAGTGTTCCTGCTTTTGTACATAAGTCTGAAGTTTTCAGTTTCATGGAAGGAATTTGGATGTTCAATTTGCATTGTAACTAAGGGCAGTTCAGCATCTCATTCCCTTGAGAGTCTTTGAAAATATGATAATCTTATCTAAAACCTCATTTGCTTTTTTTTTGCCTTTAACAGTTTTATACACAGCCTGAGTATTATTAAAATGCCCTTTAAAGTGAGCCTGACAATATTGGGATTCCATTTCAAAACAAGGGATGAATATAATTGAAGAAATTAGGGGAGAGAGAGGGAGAAAGAGAAGCTGTCTGTAATGAATGTTAGAAAAGGCATCTCTACAAGTCCTGTGCTAGAATCGAAAGGTACCAAACAGTGGAATTGGAAAAATGCAATGCTACATTAGAAGAAAATATGAATTTCATCAGTATTCATAACATGCTGATATTCTATCAGTGAAATGCTGCTGTAAGCATCAGCCCTATTTGCATGCAGAGCAATGTTCTCTTAAATAGGAAAATAAATGAGGAGTTAGTCCTGATATGAGAAACGTTTCAGACTGTTTCCTTACATTCAAATTTCAGCAGCCTTGGTATGATTGCTGATTTCTGAATTTTTAAAGAAAAAAACATGAGATAAAGTAAATAACCACAAAAGAAATAAAAATAAATATTTCAGGGAAGTTTTGGTAATAATTTGGGATTTCATCTGAATGCAGTATTAGACCTCAAAGTTGTTACACTGCATGTTCGCATTTTTTCCTTTCTCCCTTTCCTCTCTCCTTTCTCTCAACTCAGAGCATTAGGAAACATGCCTCCACAGGATATTGCAAACAACCCGAAATAGCCAAAACATCCTGGATCACCTGTACTTGGGTTGGACAATTCAAGTTGAATTTACCTATCTTATCCATGTTGTTTGAAATGTACATACCAGTTGTTTGTGCCAGTCGTAGTGATTGCACATCTATGCTTATCTGAGAAGAAATATTTTTCTTGGATCAAGGATGAGGAAATACCTATTTTTCTGTGGGCTTCTTTTGTGGCAAAAGTCATCTTGAAGTTTGTGGAGACATATTACGGTAATATCACCCTGAGCTTTTACTCAGTCAACACTTAGATTAACAACCTGTAGTTCAGTGCTGTACTGATTAGACTATGGTTGCTAACAGATTCTAATAGATTACTTCAGAATTTAAGCTGAGCTTCACTTGCATGATTGATTTCACCTATTCAAAATACAACAACCAGTACAGCTGAAATTGACATCAAAAGTTATCCGGATTCCTGTTAGGTAATAGAAAGTGTGAACCAAGTTTACCAGTGAGCATAAAGCATATGCTTACAAAGAAATGCTACAGATCCTTTAGCTTTAATAAGATGGTATTTTAGGATAAAATCCACCACAAGTACCTAAAGATGTGTCTGTAGTAGTACTGAGAAGCAGTTTCAGTGTTCCCTTTTGACTGTGTGATAGAAACATTTATAAAACTGGTATAGTTTGTCAGAGAAAAGGAGCTGGTTCAGTTTGCATCTTGTTCCTTCCACTTAATAGAGTGCATCTACAGGCTAGTACATTAACCGAGGAGTTGAGTATTACCTTTAAGCAAGATGTTTTCTTGAAGAGAATTCATTTTCTGCTGAGGTATTTGGTACACTTTTTTTCTGAAGGAAGATTAAGGAGATCCTTTCCCTTTTTTTTTTTTTTTTTTTCCCAACTGATAAAGTTAATGATTGTGTGTATGGAATGGAAGAGTTTCAACACCTGCTAACCATCTAGGTGAAATGAGTGTGATTTGGCACGAGATCATTTGGGTATTTCTGTACGGTTCTGTACTGTATCTCCAAAGCTGACACTCCTGGTGGAACCTCACAAGTGGAAATACACTTTTCTGGAAATAATGTGAATGTTGGAACATCCCCATCTTTTGTAGTTGTGGTTTGGTGAAGCATCTTTTTCCAGAAGGGCAAAAATCCTGGATGAAGTGCTTTAATTCATAATTAATTTTACTGCTGCCAAATGTCAATACGAACCCCAGTCCCAGTTATGCCTCAAATCTAAATTCTCATTTAAGTCTAACATTCTCTGGACCTGTGCTGCCTCCTTGACTGATTTGACATAACTACCAAATGTGACTCAAATGCTTAGTATTTTGAAGTACTTTGAGGGGGAAAAAAAAAAAACAACACACACACAAAAACCAGACATGTGAAACATAACAGGAAATATCTGCACTGAGCAGATTTCCCCTTTAAAACAATAAGGTTTTTATTTAAACCTGGAAGATAGTGTGTCTGGTCAACCTGTACTTTGCAATTTCCACTAAGGCTATAGTAGCATTATAATTAAAAAATATTTAGTAACCAAAAGGTGGAGGAATTAACCTCTGTGAATAGCTTGGCATATTTTCAGGTAAGTGCTTGAGACGTGCTGGGAAAAAAAATGGAAGGTTTAAATAGTCTAGTCTGCAGCTAGAACCCTCGGTGTTTCCTTACAGATGACCTACACTTTCAACACTACCCTATTTTTCCTTTCTCTTGACAGAAGCCAAAGAAAGCCACTCATTATTTAACTGAATGCTCAAGAGAGCTTGGTTGTGATCTTTTAAATGAGTTTCTTAGAAGAATCTGACAGAGTTTATATACTGAAAGCATGCTCCTCTATTAACTTTGTGTAATGGTACTGGTATGATGGTCTCTGTTGATGCCTGAATCTATCTTGCCATTGTTTCCAAAGCCAGCACTGCTTTGGAACATTCAGATAACATTTCCATGGCCAATTGACTTTGTGTCATCATGCAGTAACAAGTAAAATAGGTTAATTAGTTTCTGCATTTATCGTTACTGCTTTACAGCAAGTACTTATCAGTATTTGAACAGAAGGAACTTAAAATCACAAATGCAGTTAGGAGTCAAAATACATGTGGGAAGGAAAGTATTTTCAGGAAGAACTTTCTTGTTCACAGTACTGACTAGTACCCTCAAATAGAATTTATCTAGAAGTTACCTCTTAATTAATGCCACTGACTTGAAGACTGTTCATTTTGGTAAACATGGAGCATGAAAGTGTTTTAAGGGACTATTTTACTGGTTCCCTAAAATGGTTAAGACAGTGGTGGCACTGCTATTATATGTTCTTTTTTTCCATGCCTCCTTCAGAAGTGTGCTACTAGGTAATATTGCAGCTTTTCTGTGCCAGGATCATTGTAACCTCCACAAGGTTAGGGTTCTGTACTTTTCTAGGTTACAGAACTCTCAGATGGTAGAGACCTCTCAAGCCACTAATGCTGACATAGGTTGTTTATTTTAGCTGCCCTAGGAGATTATTTCCTATCCCTTAAATCTATTTATCCAAGCGAACTCATAGAATCATAGAACAGGGTTGGGAAGGACCTTAAGACCATTTAGTTCCAGCCTCCCTGCCAGGGGCAGGGATACCTCCCACTAAACCATGCCATCCAAGGCTCTGTCCAACCTGGCCTTGAACACTGCCAGGGATGGAGCATTCACAACTTCCCTGGGCAACCCATTCCAGTGCCTCACCACCCTTACAGTAAAGAACTTCCTCCTCACATCCAATCTAAACTTCCCCTGTTTATATTTGATCCAGTTACCCCTTGTCCTATCATGTCCTATCACTACAGTCCCTAATGAATAGTCCAACCCCAGCATCCCTGTAGCTCCCCTTCAGATACTGGAAGGCTTCTATGAGGTCTCCATGCAGCCTTCTCTTCTCCAGGCTGAACAGCCCTGATTCTCTGGGGATGTCTTCATATGGGAGGTGCTCCAGTCTCCTGATCATCCTCGTGGCCTTCCTCTGGACTTGTTCCAACAGTTCCATGTCCTTTTTATGTTGAGGACACCAGAATTGAACCCAGTGCTCCAAATGAGGTCCCACGAGAGCAGAGTAGAGGGGCAGGATCACCTCCTTTGACCTGTTGGTCATGCTGCTTTTGATGTAGCCCAGGATTCCGAACTTACTGAGCTCCTGTAAATTAGAAGACATGGAGAAACAGGTAGGAAGTAGTAACAGTTTTATGAGTTTAACAATATCACTTTACTGTTTAAATAGTAAAAAACCCAAATAGGAATAATGCATCCTGTGTATTTTGCAACACATAGTTTCCCTTAAAGTTATTAGTTTGAATTAATGCATGATAACAAAAAGATACTTTATATTTTTTAATATGCCGGTGGCTCATTGGCATTTAGTTTATTGACATTTATCATTAAAAGTTTCCCTATAAAATATTTTTAGGTTTATTTCTTCCAGTCTTTTCTGTTGAAGCTGTTTGTTCTATGAATAATAATTTCTGGAATCAGGTTTCTACTCACTCGCAGCACAGTTCAACTCTCTAAAAGTCTGCATTTCTCTCTATGGTACAATAATTATCTTTTCAATCTCATCCCCTGAGACATGGGAGATTTGTGTTTGGTTTCTGTTGCCAGCCTCAAATTAAGGAGCCTTTATTCTCTGGGATTTGGAAATATGGGAAATATAGTAAGTGTGTTTTGAAAGGCCTGCCTGACTATGGATTTGGCCCAATAGGGAAGTTGGATGGTAGACTACCCAACCCCTGAATACTGTTCTCATCCTTGGCACTGGAGAAAAAATAAGCAGCTTAGTATTGAGCAGCTTCAGGCACTCTGTGCTTCAGTGACTGAAATGTAAAGGACTTTATTGGCAAAAACTAAAGAAAGTGTGCCTCCAGGGTCTAACAAGGGATCTTAGGGACTAAATTTGGGTTTTGCACCCAAGTGTTATGGGTGATGGTACAGAATGTGTCTCCTGTGATGAAAGGTGATTAGCTGGTAGTTGAATTTTTTTTCTAGGCTTTGTAGCTCTTTGTGATTACTTTTTGGGGTATGATACCTTGTTTTTCCTTTTTGTTTTGTTTTTTTTTTTTTTTTTTTTTCCCTGCAACTTGTCCTAATGCTTCACATCTGAGTGTGCGATCTGCAAATGCTGTTGTGATGCCAGGAGACATTTTATTTCTAGATTCTGTGTTAACATTTTTGGAAATACTCAGCCAAAGGCAGTAATTAACATACTCAAGCAATCTACTGCATGCATCAGCGAGCTGAAATAGTTTGCTGTATTCATTTCTCTGATTTAATGGGTCTGCCCAAGACCCCTAGAGGATGGTTAAAATAGCTGCCTTTTGATTTGGGCTCTCAGTATTGCTTCTTAGTAGACTGGATTAATTTAGTCTGAGGTAGGAAAAAATCACAAACAAGAAACCTTGGGAGAAGCCAAGGCATGGCTCTATGTGATAACACATCAGCTGATTTGCCATGAGCTATCTTCTTCCCTTACAGACATGAAGAATCTGCACGAAGAGTAAGCCTGTCCTCTGCTTTTTTTGTAGCATAAGAGCCTATTCACAGGCATTGTGTAGTATAGAATCATAGAATAGTTTAGGGTTGCAAAGGACCTTAAGTTCATCTAGTTCCACCCCCCCTGCCATGGGCAGGGACATCTCCCACTAAACCATGCCACCCAAGTAGTAGATAGGCTTTACACCCATTCTTAGCTTAATCTGGAGTTTCTTGTCCATATCAACAAGACATCAACAAGTGCATATTGATAACTGATGACTCAGACAAAAGAAATTGTATTGTATTTATAAATACAGCCATTTAGAGGAAGTATTTTCTCTCATGCAGAATACATCATGCATTGGGAATGATGAGGAAAGTGTATGGGATCTAAACTGGATAGAGGACACTCGGACACAAATCTAAACAAGAAGCAAAGTTCTTAAAGCATGACAAAGCTCGTAGCCTAATTCTGTTCCAAAAAAAAAAGGTTTTATCTTCATTTCCAGGTACTTGACTTTGCAGATTTACTAATATTCTTTGTTTTGTATGATTTACTGTGTTATCATTCCTTGCCTAGATAAATGTTATGATAGAGTCTCTGACTGTCCATGTATTATAGTAAACAGTGTGGGGGCACAATGTCATATTTCTGCAATAACTGCTTGCCTTAATGCTCCCCCTCTGATCCTGCATTAGTCAGTTTAAGACTGTATTGCCAGTGAGACGGGAAGTCCTGTCTTGTCCTCTCAATCTTTTATCTCTGGCTGCAGATTCCTCTCTACTTCCCTTGCACTAGCATTAGTATTTGTATGGCTGCTCAGTATGTCAAATCAGCACTTTGACTTTTTTTTTTTTATTTGATTTTTGATCTGACCATAGTTAGCTATGGTGCTACATTCTGAATGATCTGTATTTAAGCAAGAATTACAATTTGTCTTCAGCCCACCCACAGGGAATCTGCAGTTACTCACACCTCATTCTTAATCGAAAAGGTAAAGATTTAAAACCTCCAGTTAGTAGATATCAACTTAGTCAGCAGTCCTCATCTGTGAAGACGTAGGCACAGACCCGTTTTGGATTAGGAAACAAAATCATTTGTTATCTGAAGGTCCAGGGTTGATATAGGCTCTACAAAGTACCTGCGTGTATTAGCAGCTAATAAAATTGGTTTGCTATCACCACCCACGTGGGTATCTTCACTTCTTCATTGGTTGTCTTGCTTCTCACTGTTGTCCCCTCACTGGATACTGGTTCCTCTCTTCTTTCTTCTTATCTTGCCTACTTCTCCCTGTAATACTCCCAAAACTTTCCCAGAAACATTCCTCTGCTATCTCAAAGCTTTCCCAGCAACTAGTCTAGTTCAGAAATCCTTTACAACAAGGTTTACACCCACACTCCTCTCCTTCCTTGGTGGGCAGGTTTTAAAGGAAGTAACTCAAGGAAAGCAGCCATAAGGAAATATAGAAAATTAACCTGGGTAAGGCAGGCAGAGAGTTTTGAAAGTGAAGGATGCTGGCAGAAATGATAGCCCACTTCCTGAATTACAGACGAGGAACCCATGTCTGAGACTTCTCATAACTGAGATCAGTTACAGAATTAAGCAGTTGGTTTCTCCAGATTGATCATACCATTGAAGTGCTGTGATAGCTTGGACCCGGTCTCCTTGCTGGAAAGTGCATGAAGCAACCCCACTCCAGAAATATGCATGTGCCTGGCCAGCTGGGGGGATGATTCATCAAAGTTTGCAAAACAAACAGATTTCATGAGCCGGAAGACCCCTGTGGCACACTGTGATTGTGACAGCCTCAAAGTGTCACTTCTAGAAGAACCAAGAAGGGATACCGTCTTTGCACTTTGCCTTGAAATCCTTTAAATGTAAACCAACTTAAGTATCATAGCCTCAGGTGTGATTTGAGCTTGAAGAAACTTGATGGGTCTGTGCTGAAACAGCAGTCTGAACGCATAAGCAGCAATAAAAATACTTGGCAGTATACAAGCTCTGAACTGCAACTGACAGTTGAGTTTGTGTCTTAAATTTACGTTGCTGAACTCTTTTCATGACACATGCTTACTAATCAAGAGTTCCACTGTCTTGTGATCCTGTGATGCACCTGCCGAGATCATGGCTGGATCTCTCTGTAGGTCAGCTGTGATGACCTTACCAAAATCATGTTGGTATAAACAAGGGGGATGGCTTTCATTTGTGGGGAGTCATTTCTTATTCTTTCTTCCAGTTAGGTCAGTAGTAGAAAATTTTCACTCTCACAGGAAAACTGTTTAATACATTCTTACAATAAATTAAAAATGAAAGTTTATCCACTCTATTTTTACTAAAAAAGGTGCACTGAAAGATAATCTGCATAAGTAACTGTGTGATACTAGGAGTAACACAAATTAAATTACTTGCATCACTTCTAACACTTTTAATTCTGCACAGAAGGAAGCTCTGATACAGAAGTAGAGGACTGTTGGTGGAGTCTAGAGAAACAGTTCCTTTGCTGTTAAATTGCAACTTCTCCTAAATCTGTTCTTTCAAAAGAAACAGAAAAGTAAAAAGTGAAAGCAGAGAGAATTTTATGACTAAAAATACAATCTTGCAGATTGGTTAGTCAAACAATACTGAAGAAAGAGGGGTAAGCAGAGTTTATGTGCCAAATGGCCTAACTTTCTGCTTCTCAGGAGAACAACCCTCTCAAAATATCCCAACTGATGGTGCTGTTCATACTGTGATGGCAGTATATAATGAGGCAATGTATGGGAACAAGTAGAATTTTGAAGAACTACAATAGATGACATTACCTTGCAGAAGCTTTCAAATGGTTCAGAGTGCGAATAGGTTATTTAAAGGGATTAATGATGACCTCTTTAGCTCAGAGTAATTCCTTCATTAAATCAGTGGGTGCCATGGTAGCAGGTAATGAATAGACTACCAGTCTGAACATAAATGGCACAGTTGCTGACTTCAAATTGGACATAAGTGCTGTAGTCAAATGTTGTTACCAGAAAGTATATACAAGAATATATGCATCAACAAGAATGTTGTTGGACTTCTGAAGAAAAAAAATACAGTTGAAGTTGAGGCAATAACACCCAAGACTGGGGCCTTGACTACTAAGACTAATGAAAAAAACTATATGAGAAAGTATAAAAAGTAAGGAAATAAAACATAAAACAGGAGCCAAGACAAATGAAAGAGAGCTTGAGGACACTTTCATAAAAAAGGGAGGCTTCTACAAGAATACTGCAGTGATCTAGATGAGCCCATTCACACTTGGTTTTATTAGCACAGGTAAAAAGTTCTTGAAAGTCTTATGTATTAAGAATTGAAGGAGGAATAAAAGAAAAGTCTAACTTCTTGGGAAGAGTGTTGTGGATAGTATATCATAGAATCATAGAATAGTTAGGGTTGGAAAGGACCTTAAGATCATCTAGTTCCAACCCTCCTGCTATGGGCAGG
>JASSUY010026361.1:0-16899 GCA_032466535.1 Forpus xanthops | reverse complement strand
CAGTTGCCTTCAGGAACTGCAGCTTTACACAAAACATTAAATAGCACAAGTCCTGTCTTGAAATTGTGAGAGTTTGCAAGACTGAGATTGCAGAAATCAAATCTTGACCCTATTTGAGCTGAGACAAGTAAAATAGTTGTGAATAGAAAGATATCAACAGAAAATTAAATAGCAGAGTCTTATCATAGTTTTGATAACAGGAGATACAAAAGAAACAAAGGAAAAGAAACTAAAATTGAGAAGCTAGCAATACAAGAATAGAAATATGGTATGTGGAAAACAGAGATAGTGGAGTAGGTTTTAAAGGAAAGTGAAATAACCTGGGTAATGTAAAGATGTCCTCTCTGAAACAAAAACCAGAAAACCAGGGAAGGCAATGTCATAAAAGTTAGCAAAGAGCAGGGTGTGGAGGTTAAAGTATTGACAGGCCCAGAAAGACCAGGAAAAGTAAAGATGAGATGAGGATTAGAAATTTGGCCAGAATCTACAGATCACTGTAGATTTTAGCAAGATTCCTCCAAATGGATAAAATAGCTGAGAAAGCATATTTTAAATAAGGTAGGACCAAGCCAATAGTTCAGGTTATTCATGTATTATTGTAGACTGGGCTCTTTCAACTGTTTTAACACCATAAAATAACCATTTTGTACTAGAAGGCATCCTAGCAAAAAGTAGGAACTGGTGTTGCTGACAATAGCTCTTGCCACCATGCTGCCGATCATGTAGAACTACTGGAAGACAGATGACTTGGCAAAATCTCTGCTTTAGATGGAGCTACTTATGAACAAAGAATGAGGTGGTATCTTCAAGGACAGTAACACAAGCAGTAGCTTGTGCTGTGGAAGCGAGAAATTGCATAGTTTGTAGATAGTACATAAGGAGTGAGCTGAAAGTAAAACCTTTCACAAAGATATATGATACAGTTCAGAAGGGCTAAGGAATTGAAAAATAAGGTTTTTCTTTTAATGCCATTAATCACCCTTAAACTGCAAGGCTACTTTTCCACAAATTTGAATCTTACCTTTAATGCTTTCAAACACAGAGCACAGCCTATGTTTGAGGAAGATAATAAGCAGAGCTAAATACCTGTGCTTGGAATTTGTCGTAAGGTGACTTCTTAAGGCATTGGTACAGAGTAGATTTGTGCATCTAGAAGACCTCACTTATTTGTCTGTGCTGTTGGATACACATTGTGCTCTATTTTCCTCCTCACTCCCCTCTCTCTATTCTTTTGGTAACCATCTCTATTTTTCCCTCTTTAGCCAGAGGAGCACTTTGGAACAACATCAGAGCTTGTAGCAGATTCTTTCTGACAACTGCATTAGTACTAAATGGCCCAAGATTAAGCCTGTCTAATGGGACTGACAAACACATCACTAGTCTTTTTGGCAAAGATGATTTCACAGCACTCAATAAAAATCAAAAAAACATCCTATCTAGAAAAGAAAAAAGCCTTATATTTTGTTCTTTCAAACAAATCCTCTGTTCTATATTGCACAAAACTTTGAAGATCATAATCTTGCTATCAATTAGCTGCTGATGGTGTCTAATTTTATTTACAAAGCTGTCTTTGAGAAAATAAGAATGTGGAAAGACTCATCACAATCCCAGCTTGATGCCTAAGGTAATTGGCAAATAAAATATCATTCCTTACAAAGCAGGGCAGGGGAAAAGGATTCAACATCTCATGCATTAAAAGCCACCATTTCCCTATTTCAGAGAAGAGTTATTGGATGTAGAAGCGCTTCACCACCCTTACAGTAAAGAATTTCTTCCTCAGATCCAATCTAAACTTTCCCTGTGTAAGTCTGAACCCATTACCCCTTGTCCTCTCTCTATAGTCCTTCATGAAGAGACCCTCCCCAGCATCCCTACAGGCCCCCTTCAGATATTGGAAGGCAGGAGGTCTCCACGAAGCCTTCTCTTCTCCAGGCTCAATAGCCCCAACTCAATCATCCTATCTTCATAGGGGAGGTGCTCCAGTTCCCTGTTCATCCTCGTGGCCCTCCTCTGCACTTGTTCCAACAGTTCCATGTCCTTTTGATGTTGAGGACACCAGAACTGCACACAGTAACTCCAAGTGAGGCCTCACAAGAACAGAGGAGAGGGGCAGGATCACCTTCCTCAACCTGCTGGTCACGCTGCTTTTGATGCAGTCCAGGATACGGTTGGCTTTCTGGGCTGCAAGAGCACACTGTTGGCTCATGTTCATTTTCTCATCAACCAACACCCTCAAGTCCTTCTCCTCAGGCTGCTCTGAATTACATCTCTGCCCAACCTGTAGCTGTGCCTGGGATTGTTTAGACTCAGGTGGAGGACCTTGCACTTGGCATGGTTAAACTTCATCAGGTTTTCACCAGCCCACTTCACAAGCTTGTCAAGGTCCCTCTGGATGGCATTCCTTCCCTCCAACATATCAACCGAGATGTTGAGCTTAGTCATGTCCCACAAGTGGCTGTTTTTCTTCCCTGACTATAAAAAGTCAAAATGATGTCTAGCTCAAATACATTCATATTATGGAAGGATGTTTCAAATAGGCGAGCTTAATCTCACACATGGAGGCTAAAGAATAGCTTTTAAAATATATAAGTGGTTTACAATGCAGACAGGGATCACAGTGTTATTTTCTGATATATTTAGATGCTTTGCCACTTTTGAAAACCTCACTAGCTGTCTATCTGCTGTTTTCAATACTTACATACATCTACCAAGTTTCCCCATGGAAATTCTCCATGGAATTACTCCCACAGAAAAGTCTAATGAAATGGCCTTAGAACCAAAGAGAAACAAATTCCATCATCACACATACACAGACACAAAGAGAAAGTGAGGGTCTTAAGGACTGGGCTTCCAATCTTTTCCATACCACAATATGCTCAGCACCTGTTAGGATCAAATGGTTGCCTAAAAGTCTTAAAAACTGTGGTTTTTTTTTTTTTTTCTAAATGCAATCCTCTACAAGGTAAACTGAGAATGTGCTGAATAGGAAGGTTTTTGTGAACACTTTTTGTTCCCACAATTTCCAAACACAAAAAGTGTTCTACAGAATATCTGGAAGAAGTGAGAAAAAGGCAGCATTATGTATTTCATACTTATTTTTCTAATATAGCACAGAAATGCTAATAAACAAAAAGCTCATCTACTGTAAATAGATTGTCTATTCCAAACAATATGTTTCAGATGATAAAAAAAAAAAAACCTTGTAAGCACGTACCAATACTTATTAGAATAGCAGTATATGAGTGCTATATAATCTGCCAAGAGCATGTTCTTTTTTGTTTGGCGGGTTGTTTTGCTTTGTTTTTATAGACTGAAACCTCTTATCTTACCAGGAAAATATTCAACATCATTAAAACCAGGAATATATTTCTGCAGTATTCCGGAAAGACATTTCTTTTTTTTTTCTTTAGTATATGAAGTAAACAAGTGAACATATGTGTCAAGTGGCTACCCTGCACGTCTTTTAATGCTGGCCTCTCTGGAAGCCCCTTAGATGCTGTAGACTTTTAGACTCCTTTACCAATGTTAATCGACCAATATGATGGATGATTAGAAAGACACAGTAAAGGGCTATTTGTGATGTCTGTTTTGACTATAATACACAGTCATAATCATTTCACTCATAGTACAATGCCATTTTAAATATGTTTTGTACTACTTAAGACTCAAAATAAATTTGTAAATGTGACATTGTTCTTCTCATTCTTCTAACTGCAGTCATAGTAAATTAATCACACAGTGTGTAATGGAAAATATTAGCTAATGTCCAAACATTAACTGCTTGACATTACTGTCAGCTGCATGTCATTAATATTCTTACTAAGTGCCATGAAAAGTTGGTTGAATGGGCATTAATGGCCTTCAAAGATGCAGATGAAAAAAAGGTTGCAAAAACACAGTTCTTCCAATACAAAATGTGCATTTATATAGCTTAAAGACAAATTTATCTTCAAGGAAGAGTAACAGTTACAAAACGTAACTCTTACCACTCTTACACTGGGGGATGTGACATGACATTTTCTGTCTTTTTAATGGGAACTACATCTATAAAACTTGTGATAGGAAGACATGGCTTTATTGCAATTAGCACATGCACACGCACAATCCAATCTTATAAATTTAAGATCAGAGTTTCAACTTTTGACACCATTTTCTTTATAAAAGCTTAGCTATTTCTGTCAGATTCTCCCAGCACATGTGGGCTTTGCAGGTTATGACTCCTGCACAGTGTTAAAAAGCTCCTCTGTTATAAAAAGAATAAAGGTTTTGATGATTAATTACCAGTAGTCACCTGCTGTATTACTGCACGGATGAGAACATTAACGTGGCAATCATCACTGCAGTCTTCTGAATAAAATAACCATAAAATGCATAAAATCAGACATGCACAGACTGAATCACCAGTGGAAAAGTATGTTTATTGGCTCTGCGAGGTATATGATCAAAAGGATGATCTAGATGGAGCCACCAACTCAGCAGAGTATGAAAGCTGGAAAAGCAAAAATGCCAGATGTGCACAGAGCTAAGACAGACAAAGGAGCTAAGCCTCCAAAGACAGAAGGCCAAATTATAGCATTCTCATAAAGGCGTAACCGCCTGTCACTCAGAGTTTTGTGTGTTTCTACTACTTCAAAGTCTATAAAGAAACAACCAACTGAAAGTGGTTAAAATGAGCTAATGTGTTAATTGCTGTGGGGACTGAGGCTAAAGCTACAGTAATTCAAGACAAAGCTAAGAAACAACCTTTGTAGCGACAATAAATCTGTGCAGTCTTTTTATTTTGTTCTAAGATGCCTAATAACTGAATACTGAAATCTGGCTACAGAAATAGCTTCTCTTGACAGATGCATTTCTCTATAGCTGAGTTACAGACTATATAAACTTGGCTCTTTCTTGCACAGGGCCTCATTTTGCATGTGGAACTACAGTAGCAGATAATCACAGCCACTCTGCTGAAAGGTGAGTTCATATTATGATCAGTCTTGTACTGCAAATGTCAGGTACTGATGTACGCAGAACAAGGGGAAGGACAGTGGAGCCCAAGGAGCTCCTGTCTGTAGGACCTGCTCATTATCCACCTCTTCTTTTGACAGCAGTGGGCAAAGCATTAATGTTTTTAGAGGGAAGTTTCACCACTAGGGTGGAGGAGTAGGATTAGTAGGGTTTAAAAGGCACAGAAAACATTTATTTTGCTACTACAGAGAACTAAGTCATCACAAACACCTTTTTTTTGTATTGCAAAGGCAAATTTTTAGAATGAGCAAAATATAGTTTTGCCTCTTCAAAACCATGCTAGTGCCATTTTTTTTTTTGGTTTTGTTTGCTTTTTTCTTTTTTTCCACAAGGCCTTGTTTCATTCAACAGATGGGGTGGATAGGATGTAGGAATGACCAGCTGTTCACACTTCCTTTATATCCTCCTATGTTCATCACTCACTGTATGACCTTTACCTTACATGCCATACGCCATCTGAACCATGCACTAAGCTCTGACTAAATATTTGCTTCCTAAGTCTTATACTACAGCCATTACAACCCTGACTCTGCAAATGCTGGCAAGTTACCTTGTCTATCATTACATCTTCCTTACAGAAAAACTCCCAAAGCCCAACATTTTATGTCTGGGAAGACAGAGTCGAGGAACCTTGGTAGGAGTCACAAAAAGAAACTGAATTCTGCTGAGGCCAGAATTGTAAGAAAGGAACAGGAAATATTTTTCCTGTTTTATGAAATGAAAAAATTGTTTGCATTGCTTCAGTGATTCTTTCCACTGGGGGCTGGGGAGGAGGGCAGGACAGGAAGAGATTTTAAGAGAGAAAGAGAGGGAGAAAAAAAAAAAAAACAAAAAAAATCAAAGCTTTATGACTAATCCTGCTTAGAGAGGGGCTAAGTTTAACCCCTCGTACCTTCTAAACCTCCAAATAAGAAATAATTAAATGTGTTAAGTAATTAAGTATTTAATTACTTGAATGTGTTAAGTAACTTAAAGACACTGTTTCTATGGTGTGCTACTTTCTTTCACTTCTCCTGTAGACATCTCTCTTGTAACTGAGAAAACTTGTCAGAAGCTGCACAGAAGCCTACTTACTCTTACAAAAAGTTTCATCCTGAGAAAACGATTTCACAAAAGGCTCCCAAAAACTCTGCTTGTGACACATACCTCTTGGAGCTGTTCATACAGCCCTGTCACAGCCGTTGGGCAGAAGAGCTCAACTGGAAACAGAAATATCTTGAACAAAGCCTCACCTGGAGTACTGTGTCCAGTTCTGGGCTCCCCAGTACAAGAGAGACATGAGCTCCTGGAGCAAGTACAGCAAAGAGCTATTACAATGATTAAGGGTCTGCAGCATCTCTCATCGGAGGAAAGGCTGAGGGAACTGATCCTGTTTAGCCCAGAGATGAGAAGGCTCCAGAGGAATTTGATCAATGTGTATAGCGTCCAAAAGGAGGGCGTCAAGAGGATGAGGCCAGACTTATTCCTGGTGGTGCCAAGCAATAGGACAAAAGGCAGCAGGCACAAACTAAGCCACAGTTCAACCTGAACATGAGGAAGCACTTCTTTACTGTGAAGGTGACTGAGCATTGGAAGAGGCTGCCCAGAGAAGTTGCAGAGTCTCCTTTCCTGAAGATATGCAAGCGCTGTCTGGGCATGATCCTGAGCAATGTGCTATGAGTGACCCTGGGTGAGAAGGGAGGTTGAACTACACAACCCTCTGTCATGGGTTCAGCAGTAGCAGTCATTTTTCTCCACCTTAGTACCTTGTGCAGTGCTATGTTTCTGACTTTTGGCCTGGGAACAGTGCTGATGACACCAGTGTTTTCAATTACTGCTTGGTAATGTTTTGGTCTGATCAAGGACTTTCTGAGTCTCATGCTCTGCCAGGGAGGAAGGGAAGCAAGGAGGAAGCAGAAACAGGGCACCTGACCCAAACTGACCAAAGAGGTATTCCATATCACAGCACATCATGCTCAGGATGTAATTGGGGGCAGGAACTGGGAAGAAGGCAGTTCACGGCTCAATTTTTGGGTGGTGAGCAGTTGTATCCTCTTCCCTTGTATTTCCCTTATCATTATTATTATTGGTGGTAGTAGTAGTGATTTGTGTTATAACTTAGTTACTGGACTGTTCTTATCTCAACCTGTGGGAGCTGCATTCTTTCAATTCTCCTCCCCATCCCTCCAGGACAGGGGGAAGAAAGAGGGGGGAATGAGTAAGCAAAACTGCATGAGGGCCTTAAACCACGACACCTTCAGTGGTCCCTTCCAACCTCAAACATTCTGTGATTCTGTGAAAGACACTCTGCATATGATAGTAACATAAAATATCCAACAGTGATTTATATGGAATTATTAGTCTGCTTCATAGTTTCTTGTGAAATTCAGTAATTGTGACTGGTGTGAATCAAGGACAGAACAGATCCTGATCAGATACAGAGAGCAGCAACATGTGGAGGTGACAAATATTGCTTTATCCCCACACCAGAGTTGCTCCTTTTTCCATTTGTCCCACCTACATGAGGCTTCACTATCCAGCTAAGGATAAAGGTAATTTTCTTTTGCCTTTGTGGAAAATAGGTGCACTTTGATATTCCTATATATTCCCACCTAGTTAACAGACATTGTTAATCTTACTTAACAGTGCTGTTAATAACAGTTTAACAAAAAACAACTTTTAGATTTGGTGTGCAGTCTACAAGAAAACAATCTCACTGAACAGGGATCTAAATAGCAAGACTTGTATTCACAATATTGATTGAAAATTTGTGCTGAACACTGCGGAAAAGAAATTGGGTAGGTCTTGTTCAACTGGTCTTAGGTCCAGATCTCCAGTTGCTTACGCAGTTTTGAGTTTTCAGCAAAGTTAAACTGAAGTTTAATTGAATTCCTGAGAGGTTCTCCATGTCCTAAGATTGCAGAATTTATCCACAAAGTACTAAGGCACATGCTTAATTTTTAAATCAAGCCATGTTCAGCAGAACAGTCCACTGATTTGAGCTCTGTGTTAAAATTAAGCATATGCTGAAATGACCTACATAATTATATTACAAAGTAGTGCCTGAAAGCATGAAAAGCAATTACATAGTAGTGGGTAATACTTGCACAACCATTACTAAGACACTTGGGGCAAGGTCCCTTTAAATCAGTGTAGCATCACAAAAGATTTTGTCAAAATTACTCATTTGTCATGGAAAACTTATATATAGTTGCAATTTAGACATTTCTCTGAAAACAGATGTCTATATATTGATCCTACAATCAATCACGTCTTAGCAGAAATCAAGTTTGTCAGTCCATAATACACACACATACATATGCATAAATATATATATATGCACTTTCAAACAATACAGCATAAACAGACACTGCCCAAGTAACCATCCATAGTGGCCACTCCACCATATCTTTTTCTCCATAGCAAAGTGCTGGTACCAGAAGCCAAAGTATGTCTAAGCCACAAAAGATGAAAGGTAGATCCTCACTTTAGCACAGAGGACAACCATTTCCTCTCTCATTGGAGATGCCAAAGCAGAATGCACAGTACTTTAGCCCCACATAAGTTAATTAAGCTGTTATATAATTGGAATGATCTGAGACAGTTTCCTAGAATTAAGGTTTACAATAGAACAAGACCCAGTTTGCACTGTCTTAAGTCATTTTGTCACAGAAATCTAAAATAGGCTTGGGAGGCTGAGGATGGAGACACAAGTGATGCACAGCACATGCTCTCACCACTTTTATTCATAATTACTGAAGAGACAAAGCATTTGTTTTTAGAAAAGAGCAAGTGGGGTTTGGTGTCCTCCTCCACTATTATTTATGTTTTTGACCCAGATAGAGATGTGATAGGCAGGAAGTTTGAGGATTTCCTGAATAAACTTGCCTTCATAAGAGAAAAATAATCTTTCTGCTCAAACTAGCAAACTTAACCAATTATCTTCTTAGCCTTTCTGCTAGCAGAGCCTGTACCTCTGAAGTCCTACCTATTAATCTCCAATCAGCATGTTTCACATAGATTATTCTGAATTTTATCTCATTCTTCTGAGGTTATTCTATATTATAGAACAATAACTGTGAAATTTGATGGATGATCGACTCTGAGTTCCACTCCAACCTCAAAACCACGTGCTAGACGAAATGTTAAACCAATTGTATAATCACCGTTTGAAAAAAAGAATTGTGACATTATTGTCAGCTGTGAAATTAAGGCAATTGCCAATTAAGAAGTAAATTAGGTTGAGAAGGATAAACAAAATGGATTAAAAATAAGTCATCAAAAAAGAGTTTAAAAAGTCAGAAGACACAATGACATTTCAAAAATTATCAAAGGAAGTACCAAAGAGCTCACAGAAAAACACTGGAATATCAGATTAAAAGAATGGTAGTAGAAGAATAAATTTGCATTTACCTTCCCTAAATTTCACATTATTTGTATAACTAAGCTTAAATACTGATTTACAGACATAGCCATGTTTCTGTTTTATGTCACTCTCTTTAAACTGGTACCTGGGATGCTGTCACAGTAGCAGCTCCAAATTCAGACAGCAATAATTAGAAATTAGAATGCATGTGGAAAAAAATGTAAGAGTGTGTTTTAAGATGCATTTTGATTTTACATGGTTCATACCCTTTAGACTTGATGTTCTATAGCTGTTCAGGCATTTAAAATTTATATGGACAGATGTTAACAGAAGGACAGTGATCATCTCCAAAGTTAAAGTGCTGGATGAGAAAATTTCAACTTGCACAGTCAGTCATGCAGCTGAAAGCTGATACCTTGTAAGCTTCAGTATGATATTGATTTTGTGCTCTTATGGACTGTCCTCTAACTAATTAATATATTTATCTAGCTGACTTACAGAGACCTTTGACTGGAAGCATTTATTTATGTGCTTAGATAACAGCACATAAATAGGCCTTGACACAATAAATTTGACTTGACACAAACCTACAATTAAGCTCTCCACAGAATCAAAACAGAATAATATTTCTATGACATTTATTTATAAGAAAAAAATATAGGAGAAATTGCAAATTAACATTATTTTCATTATAAATACCTGAACCAGAGTAATGGTTGAATTTTTTTTTTGTCTACAAATAACTCAATAGAGAACTTAAATTGTAATTTTGAATTATTGTGACTTACCGATCAATTTGCATCTAGCATGATAGTAATAAAAATTTGAATTATAAGGATAAGTTATTGTGTAGTTATTTTTCAGTCTTACCGATACATCAAGAAAACTTACACATACAAATATCCAGCATAAAACATATTTAGTGCTTTGGAAAGCAATTACAATGCATATTTTCTTATATGAGCTTTTAATTAAAGCATCTCTATTTCTTCATAAATCATTGGGGAAAAGAACCTCAAAGTAAACCCATAACGAAAATGGTCATAAACATCTAAAGTCAGGATAAAGCGTTCAGAGCAACTAAAAAACTTAAATGCTGAATTCCAGAACTGTACCTTTTGTCTCAACATGGGACTCTGTCATAGAAAGAAAATTCTGAAAGAGGTGCAGATTTCCAGAGCTGTAAAATTATGTGAGCTGACATGACTTGCAATACTTTTTTTTCTTCCTATATAAAATCCTTCAGGTGGATTATTGATTCATTGTTTTTTATCATGGGCAGCAGTTACTGAATCTTTCAATTGCAGTATAAAAATTGAGATAGTTAATTTCAGTCAAAAAAGGTATAGCTGCGAGTGAATATATATTTTTCTAGCAATTTTAACTGTCGGATCCAGCAAAATGAAGAAAGGAAGTAGCAAGCTCATGCTCTGCCAAATGCGTAGCTACAGCAAGGAAAAAAAGCATGTACGAGCATATACGTGCATATTTGTGTGAACTGTGTTTTTTTGCTTTTACATAGCTGATATGAAGCACTTTAATGGAACATAACTTTCACTTCCTTAAGTTCAAGAAGCTTTAAAGTTTTCTTATATTAGGCAGCCAAAATCATTATCTCCTAAGAAAATTTTGGCAAAACACTGAATTCATATTGACATAAGGACTAGGAGATAGCAGACTCAATTAATGAAACCATTCCTCTTGTCTGATGGTTTTGCTCTTTCTTTCTGAAATCACATAACACTGACTTCACCACAAGTGCAGCGAAAGAGCTAATGTTTTAGGATGGGAACAAACAGGTATTGATATAATAAGTACTGAGTCAAGCCTGAATCTGAACATGAACTCAGTCTGCTTTCCAGGTTCAGGTAAGCTGAAGTCCTTCTCCCAAACCTAACTCTGATGGTCCTATGCTTATTGCTTGAGGCAGAGGTTAACCCAGATTACAGTACTTGGTGCACCATTGAAGACCCAGACCCAACTGTGACAGTGGAAGAATGCCCTCGCAAGCCCATGGCCATCCCTTTGCTAGGGCAGGAGTGGTTTTACTGAAAGCAGCAAGGTCTTACAAGGGAGTGTGATATCACTTAGCTTGGAGCAGACCATGTGTCACTCTCTGACTTTCTTTATCTTGGTAACAGAGAAGACAGCTTGCTTATTAACAGTACTGTTACATTACGAAGAAAGAAATCAACGATTGTGACATATCTGTTCTTCAACAGATATTAGAAAGACACGGATCAAAATGACTACAAATAAAAGAATGTTTCCTTTTCAACATTTACTGTAAGAAAAGATTGGACAGGACAAATGCAATTTGGTTCCACAAATACATTCAGGACATATTTTTCACTCACAGTACAGCTAATTTTCACACCTATATACTGAGAAAATGCACTCTGCAAATATTCCCAGCAGGACAAGCAAGCTCCTATTTACACAACAAAAGCAAGAATGTTCATATTTGACCATTTTCATTTCTTTACATCACCAGTTTTATGGTCTATAACCATCTCATGCTTTTAAAAGCAAACTTGTATTTCTGAAGTTGCTCAAATGTAATTTGTTACTGATTTGTATTTAAGTTTCATCACCGTATTCATCAGGCTGTGATATAAAGGCTTTCAACACCTCAGAAAATTAAGCTATACACTTACGCATGGATATAAAAACAACTACTAGATAATCAAAATGTAGGTCTCTCTCTTTATGGATAACTATACCACAGAATAATAGAATTATAGAATGGTTTGGATTGGAAGAGACCTTGAAGATCATCTAGCTCCATTCCCCCTGCCATGGGCAAGGACACCTTCCATCAGACCAGTTTTCTCAAGACCCGGTCCAACCTGGCCTTAAAACACTTAAATGGAGCATTCACATACCATGGCATCCAGCATATCTATACTGTCATGTACATAATGTATTTGGAAGTATGTGTAGGTATTTGTGTGTGTATGTAAACAGCTTCTCCACCTGCAAAGTGTGGATAATTATTCCTTCTTTACAAGTATCATGAGGTTTAGCTGAATAATTTCTGGCAATTGGTATGAGATACATTTAATGAATAACTACATACGGTAAGTGGTAAGGTTAATTATTCCAGTATGACAGAAATCAATCACTATTAAATCCTTTCTAGCTAGATAATGAGGCAATCTTAAATTTTTTGATTTGGCTAAACTGACTTGATAGTCGTATTGCAACCATATGCTGGAAACCCAGGAGACTCTCATGGAGATTATAATGTAGCTCATAGAAAGTCCCTGTGCTCCAAATGACTAAAAGACTAAAAATTAAACTGCCAGATTTTAATTCATTTTTTGGTATGCTTCCATTTGAATCAGCAGTTTTACTCTGGAAAATTACTTAATACCCTAAACATGGCAAAGGATAAGCCTATCACTTTCCTCAGGAATTGTTGTTGTGATGATAAAAATAATCATTTGATGTGACAGATAGAAATAACAACAAAAACAATTTAATTTATAATCCAAATCTTAACCCTTGACTGTAACAGCAGCTCTCCCATTAAGATTTGGAACTTGATTTTTTTTTAGTCCATTATTTATGACATATCAAAGTAGGCATGCAAGGAAGGGTATTTAAATTGGTATGTGAAGAAGACTAGCAAATGAAGAGTGATTTGTGAGGCCCAAAAATCTACATATACCTGAATGTTTAGATCTCTCCTATACAGGTAATATACTAGCAGTGTTTTTTTTTTTTTTTAAATTTAATTTACTAATGCTACTACTCTCTATTAATGACAGGAAACATGCAGCAGTATTGAGTGGTGCTCATGGATGGCAGGATAAACAAGCCTATTCCAAGGGTAAAATACAGACCTCCATAAAATGGGATGTTCAAGTCTTCACATCGTTTAGACCATACGCTGCCAAGCTCAAAGGTAGCCAGTCTGAGCTTTCTGTGTCAAACTCATTATCTCACAAAACACATGAAGTCTCATGCTTTCTGGAAACAGATGAAAGTCTCAACTTTCAGTCAGAATCTGGTTTGTTCATAATTAGGATCTATAACAGTGCAGAACACTGCCTTTTTTTAAAAAACAACTTCTTTCCTTATTGAATCAAGGATCTTTCAAGTTTCTCTCTAATTCCTGACATTTTACTGCCAGCAGTTACATGTATACAGCAGTTCTAACAGTAAAGAGAAACCTCCCTGGAAGGAGGTCATTTTATCTGATTTGCCATTACACTGTTTAAATTTCTCACTGCATGATCTCACCATAAAATAGTTTCAAATTCATTAAAAATTTAGTTGTGCACTGTTAGTTGAATGTTTTAATAGGAAAATATGATGGCCTAGGAAATGGAGAAGGATGCCTCACGTCCACAACTGGGCACTTCTTCCCAGCTCTTCTATTGCTTTCTGCTATCACTCGTTTCTCTTGCTTATTGCCTCTGATCCTCCCTACCTTCCCTACTATTTGTTTTCTCTCTTGTTTTATCAATCATTACTACATTGACTTCACAACAAAGGTCAGTTCCATTCCAACATGCCAGAGACAAAGCTAACTCTGTGAACAGCATTTCCCTTAGGAACCATAAGCAGTTTTCAAGGCTGTGATTGTTTGTATATAGAACTGAACAGCCAAATATTTCTTGCTGATAAACTCCGAGAGTGTTCTCTTTTCTTATGTTTGTCTTAATTAAGGCTGTCATCTTTAGTAGTGTAAGTCATCATGAATCAGCAGCAACAGGAAATTCTTCATACTATGACTATGTGAACTAACATAATCTCAGGATTTTATCAGACAATTTTACTGGTTTGATACTTAAGAAGTGACATCTTTAGCCCCAGAATTTTATAAAGCACTCTACATTAAAAAAATTATTTCATGAGACATAATCTTCTAAGCATTTGAATCACCAAATAAAATAAGTCTTAGGAGCCTAAGCAGTTCCGTACTGCAAGACTTGAAAGACATATATAACATACATTCTGGATCTCACCATTCTTTCACACAAAGCCTGGGGCAGAGAACTGAACTTGGCCTTCACAGTCCCAGTCAGGGACCTGATGCCACTTGCTGGACATGCTCTAACTAAACATTTCTTCAATTCAGACCACTGTTTACAAAAAACCTCAAGTTCATGCTTAAGTAAATTCTGTGCTAACTGTGTATGGGCCAGCTCCTTATGCTTAGCAAAGTCTGTGTAATTCAGTGTCACAAGAGGTTATAAAATGTGTTGGCATATTTTTTGAAGGGATGTCTGTGAATAATTCAATTAATGAATATAAATGGAGATGAGTGTTTTTAAAGGCAAAGTTTAGAGAAGGCTGGATAATCTCCTCAACCTCTTACTGTAATCAGTGGAGAGAGAATCTCCTCCAGAGGATGTCAGAATAAGTACTTTTCTCTCTGCTAACTCCAGGAGGTGCCAGGGAAAATTAGGTTTGCAATGACAGAATAAATCTCATGAACAATTAAGACTAACTCTATGGCAAACTATAAAATGCCAAGACAGAGTTCTTGAGAGAGTCTTTTACTTAACAAGTGTAGTAAGAGAACATAAACTGGACAGGATAGATACAGTTACAGCTATACTGCAAAACAAATTCCAGTATCTAAAGCCAAACTTCAACTTGATGTGAAGCCTTCCAGCATATAGGATACCTTCGCACTTTTTAGATGCAGTCCCTCTGGAAGTCAAACAGTAGTTTCTGCCTAAAAAAGTATATACATTATATATAATGATGTTCTTAATTCAAGGTTTGTAGTTTTCAGTCATAGAATCAAATCACAGAAGAGTTTGGGCCGGAAGGGACTTTTAAAGGTCATCTAGTCCAATCCCTGCATTGAGCAATTTCATTTTGTTCTTGGAGAATTCAACACCCCAAAAAGTTAGTGCAATCTCAGCAAATTACCATTTTCATCATGTACGTTTCCTACCTCTTACTAGTCCTAAGTAATCAGACCTCCTGGCAGAAACCCATGCTGGAAAGTAATAGGTATAAAAGATTTTGTTTGGTGCTTTCTGGATAAAGAATCCTTCATTGCAAACGCAGTATATAAAGAAAAGCTAATGGTACTAGGCTGTTACTATACTTCATCTTAATAACTGAAGGAGAAAAAAGTTTTTTTAGAAAAAAATCAAAAAAAAAAAAAGCAGAGGGGGGAGGCTGGGTAAGTATGAATTCAGTGAAGACATGAAAAAGAAGGATTTTGCATACAGAGGGAGAAGTGATATTCAGTGAGTTCTGAAAAGAGGACAATCACAGCTTATACATGAGATGCTTTCCAGTGGAGGTGTAGTGTGGTACTGGTGCAGAAAATAACTGTGGCATATATTGCTTCCTGCCCAGCTGATTTCCAACATGCCAGCCCATGGCCCCACAGCAAATGAGACATGGGCCGTAGTACACTCCCAAGGCTGAGTCAGGAACCATGGCCAAAGCTGTGATAATGATGACTGGAAGAGTTGACTTAACTGTGATAGTGGTTTCCTTAGTTCCTTGTTCTGAGTCAGCTTCCTTGGATGGAAAAAGGTGGCCTAAGCAAAAGTTGTCCTGGGTCCTAAGAACCTGAAGCCCTGCACTCTGGGTTGCAAGAATGAGGAATCAGGTAGGATTTGTTTGCTTAAAGAGATAATAACAGCAAATCTTCTCTAGCAGTGAGACAACTGGTGATGCCTGCTGAAAGCTGTCTCTGATACCCCAGCCCTATATAATTTAAATTCATCTAATACATTTTATTGAAAGGGGCCTCTAGAGTTCACCAGACCTAGTCATTCCTTTCAGAGAAGGGCCAGGCTCAAAGTTGGAGCAGGTTTCACAGCATTGGAATCATTTGAGTGTCAGGTATGCCCAATGATAGAGATTATTCATTTTCAATGAAACTCGTTCTGGTACTCAATCACCCACACTATGAATAGTATTGTCTTTTACGTATAGCCAGAACTCTTGCTGCAACATGTGCCCACTGTATTTTGCCCTTTTGCTGCCATCTCTGAGAAGAGCTTCTGTTATGTCTGCAACCACCATTAGGAAGTAAGACAGTAACCACACCACCTTCTCTTAGCCCTCTCCAAGCCGAATAAACCTGTCTTCTCTAATTTTTTCATCATATGCGCAATGCTGGCTTTCCAATGGAAAGGAAATCTTTCATGTGGAGTCTTCCTAAACTTCATCTACAATTTGTTCCATGAACGGAACAAATAAGAAACCAGTTCCAGAAGAGATTTGTACATTGTACCTTTCTACAGGACTCTCATTTCAGTCATCCAGACCTCAAGGCACCAATGCCCAGCTGGAGACCAGCAAGGAGAGGTGTCCCTCAGGGATCAGTATTGAGACTAGTCTTGTTCAACACCTTTGTCAGTAACATGGACAATGGGATTGAGCACATCCTCAGCAAGTTTGCTGATGACACCAAGCTCTGTGGCTTCGTTGATATGTTGGAGGGAAGGAATGGCATCCAGAAGGATGTTGACATGCTTCTGAGGTGGGCTGATGCCAACCTCATGAAGTTTAACCATGCCAAGTGCAAGGTCCTACACCTGGGTTGGAGCAATCCC
>JASSUY010026356.1:0-17415 GCA_032466535.1 Forpus xanthops | reverse complement strand
TTCCATGTCCTTTTTATGTTGAGGACACCAGAACTGCACACAATACTCCAAGTGAGGTCTCACAAGAGCAGAGTAGATGAGCAGGATCATCTCCCTTGATCTGCTGGTCACACTCCTTTTGATGCAGCCCAGGATGTGGTTGGATTTCTGGGCTGCAAGTACACACTGAAGCTTGCTCATTCATTTCCTCATCGACCAATACCTCCAAGTCCTTTTCCACAGGGCTGCTCTGAATCTCTTCTCTACCCAGCCTGTAGCTGTGCCTGGGATTGTTCCAACCCAGGTGTAGGACCTTGCACTTGACATGGTTGATCTAAGGACTAAAGTCAGAGAGAACTGCAGATCTCTTCAGATCTGATTTTGAAGCAGTGGTGGCTCTGTTTCATTCCAGCCTATTCAGCCCGTGGTGCCCTTGACAAAGTAATGCATGTTACAGAGCAGCAGCAGTTTTGGACCCAAGAATGCATCAAGGTGGAGACTTTCCCACTTCCCTGATCATCCGCTCTTGTGGCGAGTCACCTTTGTGGAAATACCATTTCCTTGCCTGGTTTCTTCCTTGCAGGCAGTGTTTTTGTCTTTTCTTTTTACCAACAAGTATTCTTTTATCTTATGATAACTCACATCCTATCACCTGATAGCAGCACATCAGCCCTCTGTCACCAGTTCTGTGTGGCAGGATTTCAGTTGACTTTACAGTGTATTTATTTGGGCTTGGTTGCAGCCTGTGGCACTGCCCAGTTGGTGCAGCTGATCCTTTTGCCACTGTGTTAATTGGCAGTCCATCCTTGACAATGGCTGATCATGAGAACATGCTTCTTAAACCAAATCTCTTAGAGATGATGGAGATCTTGTAGATGTTGTTGCTACCCAAAGCTAAGTATAAAATAACCAGTCTGCCTTAAGGCTGCGTGGAGCGGTGCCAGCACTCTTTGCAGTGAGATCTGTCCTCAGCTGCTCCCGTTCTGCCTCTGCTGCGTGCTGGGAATGGTGCAGAGCATCACTGCTGCTGTGCTGAAGTGAGCTTACTGCCTGGAGGGCTGCAGGGCTCAGTGCTGCCTGCACAGCCATGACCACAGCAGTGGTGACTGAGACTGCACACAGGTCTGCATCAGCACAACTAGGCAGGTTTTGGTGTTTGGGAGCTCTCACCCTCTCCCTGGCCAGCAGACATCACTCATGTGTGCTCCCAGCTGCAGGTAGGAGTTCCCTGCTGGGGTTGCAGGCACATCCATGCAGCCCCAACAGAGATCCACACTGGCAAGGACCTGTAGGAGCACTGTGGTGACCTCCCCTGACCAGGAGCCCCAGGACAGACTGGGCGAACAGGGCCTTGCCAGTCAGAAGATGCAACTGACCTTTGGTGGTGGCACAGCCACAGCAGTCCCTCCTTCCTTCCTTTCTTGAGCTGAATGCAACAGTCCTTGAGCTCTCCACCATACCTGCTCCAGCCAGAGTCCTAGAGCCCCGTGGAGGACACATGCTTGCCATCTTCCATGCCTGGTGGGAAGACACTGACTGCTCCTCTTGACCTGGTGCCTGGTCAAGCTTGCATGCCTTTTCCAAAGCTGGAGGCTCTTCTCCACCAGGCTTATGATCTGGGAAGAGGTGGTGGTGCCAGACACAAGGCCTTGATCTGTTTGTTCTGGAGATCTGCAGAAGCTGGCAGTGCAGCCCCCCACTGTGCCCTATCTGCTGGAGGAGTGGGGTTTGGTGTCCCTTCCATGCCTGCCTGCCTCTGAATAACTGGACACACAAGAGCTTGCTGTGAAGACCTGACTGGTCTCCCAGCCACCATGGAGAAGAACACAATGTCCTTTATGTGGCAGCCTGCAGGACAGCCCATGCCAGAGAGCCAGTGCCTGCCTCTGCAGCAGCTGCTGCAGCAGAGGATGTGAGGGTATGTTTGAAAATATTTAAAGATCTGTTCTCATCCCAGAACATGTGAGCAGAGCTGCTGTGGCAGGAGTAAAAGGCCCCTGAGCTGGAGCAGGGTTCCTTTTGCTGAGGAAGAGCACTGAGACCTAACCAGTGCTCCTTGCTAATGGGAGAAGCTGTACAGGGCCCCATCTCATGAGGGTAAACAATATCTCTCTCTAAATTAGACATGCACATGTGCGATCAGATCGGTTTTCATTCTGTGCTCCCTTGGTGGAGTTGTCTTATGGGAAGGAGCCCTCCCAGTATTGACAACTTCCTCTGTGGCACTGATGGAGAGAGGAGCAGATGCTGCAGTGAGTCTGCAGGAGAGCTTGGGGGGCTCTGCCTGCTGTGGGTCTGGTTTGGCCAGGAGAAGCACCCTGCAGGTAGGTGTCAACCTGAGCATGTTGGGAAACTCTTGTGCCAGCTGAACAGTCTTGCAGTGTGCATGACTCAGGTTTAAACCCTTGGGTGGGCAGCGTAAAGGAACCTGCAGCTGAGCGGTATCAGGGGGGCCAGCTCTGGGGAGAGGCTTGGGGTCACCACTCTGGAGCCCACTACCCCAACAGGGGTAGTCTCCCATGGCTAGGACGGCAGTGTCTTTTGCAAGCATTTGTCTGGAATGGGCCAACTGAACAGCAACAGCTGTGATGAGTAAATGTGTTTCTAGACCATCGACCAGGCACTAGGTACCCTTCCATTGTTGGTGCTAGCATGTCAAGAAGGATGGTGTACACAGTCTGTATATATACATACACACATGTATAAGTGGTCCCTGATCACCCCTGTGAAGGTCTTCACTTGTATCTAGGGTGCCAGCTCTACTGTACAGTGATGCTTCCATAGCCAAACCTGAGTTCTCTTTTTCAGAAAGGAGATGGGGCAACCCTGAAACATGCTACTCAGCTTCTTGGTCTCCAACATATGTTCTCTGCACTGGACAGATGGCCATGGGCTTTCCCTGTTGAAGAAGGGGTGGGAAATAGGTCTTATTTTGTTCCAAGTAGGGACCATGGCTGTGGGCAGATGGCCGTGCATTCTGGGTGCTGCTGGCTAAAAGCTGTCACTATTATCTGAGGGAAGCAGTCTCAGAGGTCAGTACTGGCCCTGCACATAGCTCAGCCCAAGGGCCGCCTGCCTGGTATCCTGCTCTTCGTGCATCAGGTACAGAGGAAGGCCACTGGCTGCTGTCCCCAGTGCCACAGTGACAGCAGGGCAGGAGGCATGGCTGCCATCCTCAATGCTGGCCTGCAGCAGTGGGCACAGTGGCATGGTGGTGAGGGCACAGACATGGCTGCCTTACATAGCAGAATCGCTGTGGCAGGGCTGAAACCCTTCCCATGGAATGGAAAGTGCAAGCTGAAACATTTCTGTCCAGTAACTGCCCAGTGCCAGCACAGGGGGGACAAGCCACTCCACAAGGTGCCACAGCTTGGGGTGTCCCCAAGAGCAATGCCTGGCCCCTAACAGTGCTGGTGGGATCACATAACAAAGTGTTTCTGATCTCAGGAGTTGCTACTCAGGAACCACCAAGCAGCACTGGCATCTCCTAGTCATTTGTGCCCAAGCAGTGAGCTGCTGGCCCAGTCTGGGGTCACGACTTGAACCAGGTGCTGTGACCCCATGGATGCCAGCATCTTCAAGAGGAGAGCAGCAAAGCACGCAAGTGGCTGATCTCTGCATGGCCACTGCCTGGTTCTGGCGGGACAGGTGCTGTGTCCCATCTCTCTCCAAAGTGTTTGTGTACTGCCCACCAAGGCATTTATCCTCAGATCTTGGGGTTGGTAGACTGAGTGTAGCAAACTGCCTGGCTGTTTGACACTTTTGGGGAGGGCAGGGAGAAGTGATGGTTTCCTGCTGTACTGTGTGAATCTTCCATTTATCCTGACTATACACAGGTAAGTGTGCGTCCAGGCAGAGGCTGTCTGGGGCACTGGGTTCCTCGGAGGCTTCGTGGCTGCCTCTGCAGCGCTGGGTTTATGCTGGTTGTCTATGTGCCTTGCAGGCTCTGAAACGGAAGCCGGACCTCTTCCTCTGTAGCAACCTGGATGTCAAAGCAGTGTTTCAGTGTGGTGAGTACCACGCTCCAAATCATGCTGCAGAGAAGCCAGCCCCACTGCTCTGGAGCTGGGCACAGACCAGCCAGGGGCAGGGGACCATAGGGCTGATTTGGGATGGCATTTAGGGTTTCTGGCTGCTAACCTGAGCAATTTCTGCCTTCAGGTGTCCTTTCACTCAAGTTCCCAGAGGCCCCAACGGTCAAAGCATCCTGCGGCTTTTTTGTGAGTATCATGGCATCGTGTAGCCTCCGATAGCTGGGAGGGCAGGAGCAGGGCTGAAGGTAGGGTATGGAGCCTAATGAGGCACTGATCAGGCTGGGCTCTGTGTTGCAGACAGAGCTGCTGCCCCGCTGTGGAGAGATCGCCCCCGTGGGACAGGTCGTGCATGAGAACGGCAAGGTGCTGCTGCAGGCAGTGCTGGAGGTGAGAGGCGCCAGGGTCACAAAGCTTTGGGCTTTATTCCTGAGCAGCAACTCTGCGGAGCTGTGGTAGGGCAGCCCAGCAGTATGGGTGGGTACAGGCAGGGTGACAGGGTCTGTCTGCTCTGTGGCAGGGTGTTGGTGGCCAGGCTTCCCGCAGCCTCATGGATCACTTTGCAGAAATCCTCTTTGCCTTGAACAAGCATTGCTTCAGCTACCTGAGCGTCTGGATCAAGGAGGCCATGCAGGAGGATGGCTTTCCCTCGGCTCGTGTCAGCCCTGAGCAGAAAGAGACCTTCAGTCAGCAGATCCTCAGGTTTGTGTGCCCTCACTGTGGCAGCAGTGTCCCACATGATGTGATGGGCCTGACCCCCTCTGCTTGGCCTCATGCGTCCCTCCTGCTTCATTTTGTCCTGTCCCTCTGTCTTAGCAGAGAGCGTGTGAACAAGCGGCGAGTGAAGGAGATGGTGAAGGAGTTCACTCTGCTGTGCCGAGGGCTACATGGCACAGAGTACACAGCAGACTACTGAGCAACTGGCCAGGACCATGGACAATTTGCCTGGACCAGCTCTTCCCCGCAAGGAATTCCCTTCATCTGCCCCACCCTGCTGCAGTACGACTCATAGAATAACCCTCCACCTAGAATTAACCCACTCGGGACGCTCCTCAGCTAGATTTGGTGGCCGCATCTCGGTGTCAGCATCTTTGTTCCCCCCAGCATGCTCCTCCTTCGCAGGGGACAGGAGTGCCAGTTGCAGGAGGCAGCAGCAGGGAGGAGGAAGCCTGGGCAGGACTGCTCCACACCCGGGCTACCAGCCCTTCCCTGGCACTCCCCTGTGGGTGCCCTTGCCTGTGGCAGGGAGGCTGCCCCTGTGCCTGTGGCAGTGGCTGGCTGGGCAGGGGGGGTCACCCCCTGCTTTTATTTGTACGTGTGGTTGGGAGGGGGGAGGCCCTGCACCTAATTATATTAAGAGTATTTCTATGTTGTGTCTGTCACTGTTGTGGTGACTGGACTTTGCCTGCCTCTTGCCTCTGGGGCAGAAGCTAGGTCAAGGCTGGGGTGCCTCAAAGCCTCCTATCCCTCCTAACTAATGGGAGGGATGCAAAAGCAGCCCATACATGCTTCCCATGCTGTCCTGCCCACATGAAAGGGGTGACACTCCATCCCCACTGAATGTGGGGTCCTCCCTGTAGTACAGTATATTATGCCCCACTCCTCCACAGATCAGGTGAGGGGCTTGCTCACACTCAGAGCCTTTTCCCCCTTGCCTTAAATTCCCCAGCCCAGCTTGTGAACAGGCTTTCATTCCTGGGTGGTTCCAGGTCTTGGCTTCTGTTCTCTTGGCCTGGTTTTAGCTGACGCTCCCAGAGTGGGCTAGGGGATGTCAACAATCTGTATTTTCACTCTGGGACACTTGGTATCACTCCCGTGTTCCTCAGCCCATGTTTTATTTTAGAAGGACTCACAAGTCCTTTTCAGTTCAGATTCAGTTAGCAGCTGTAGCTTACAAAAGCCTTGCTCCCTGGTGCTGCAGGCTCCTATGGAGCAGTGACCTTTCCATCTAGGACCAGAGATGCCCTGCACACAACCCTTGAGATTGTGTCTGGGCAAATCACCTTGCCTGGCCCTGCTGTTGTGAGCAGGCTGTGAGCAGGGTGCTGCTGGTATCCTCAGAAACACGGGCAACTCCTGCTCTCCCACCACGGTACTACTGACTGAAGGCTGCATCCAGCACAGGACCAGATGGTGGCAGGTCCAGACTCCTGTGAGACCCCATTGGTCCAACACATGGTGGCACGCCATGCCTGGGCTCCCACATGGCCCTGCTCCCAGCTGGCTGTCAATACTGCTGCCAGATCAGGATTGCTCATGCCCCTCATCTTCATAGGCAATGGCAATCCCTCGTCGGCCCTGCACAGCCTTGGAAACAGGCGTCTGTCCCAGCTGCTGCTCCAAGCCCCGCCAGCTGCGGGACTCCAGGAAGGAGGCTATGAGGAGAGAGAAAGGGAATTGTTACCAGAAGCAGGGAAAGCAGCACTGCCCCTGCACTGGGGCTCAGCCCCAGCATGAAACTGAATCACAAACCAGCAGGGCTGATCTCAGCAAGAGCACTTGTCTGATCCCTGCAGGCTAGGGCGGTGCTGGGGGGCGGCTGTGAGGCTGGGGAACTGCAGAGGTGGGTGGCACGCATCTCCCCCGTGATCAGTGAGACATCAGGTATGGCCTCTGCTGCAGGGACGGCTGGTGGGAGCTCAACATGTGCACAGGCACCTACCAGAAAACAGAAGCATTAGCCTGGTGCTCACATCTGTCCTCTGGCCAGTGTAGAGCAGCAGGAACTGCAGCCTCCAGGCAGGGAAGCAAGGCAGGATGTGCCCCAGGAGGGTGCTGAGAAGCTGGTTTTAGCTATTACCTGGCAGCAGGTCTCGGAAGTCAGTGAGGTAATTCCCTGTCCATTCACGAGCTGAATTACAGGCCAATTCCAGCTCATAGGGTGTTACAACAGGCCGGTAGAAGTCACTAGAGTCTAGCAAGGAGTTCTGAGCACAGGCCACCAGGACAAACACATCTACCTCCAGGAAGTTGGCCAACTTGGCAGGGTTCGGCTTCCCCACAGCCAGTGTGTAGCTGCGCTTGCCAGCCTGGCGCAGCAGCTCCCGGAGGTGCTGCAGCACGTCCAGGTAGCCTGCCACACCAAGGGTGCCCACCAGGATGCCTACCACTTGGGCATCCCGGGCCCACTCCACCAGGTAGAGCCGTCGCATCAGGGCACGGTTAACATTGAGGGTCTCCCGGCGGCCACAGTTGGTGGTGGGGTTAAAGGAGCTGAAGGAGCAGCGATTCCAGGTCAGCATGAAGTTGGTGAGGGTCAGGCCCTCGGTGCCTACATAGAACATGGCACAGTCCTGCAGCCCTTCCGGTGCCTCCACCTGGAACTGGCGACCAAACTGCCGCTCCTCCCCAGGCAGTGCAGGGTCAGGAAGGTCTCCATGCACCACCTTGGAGAAGATGACATTGGGATACTCGGGGCACAACTGCTGCTCCAACTCACCTGAAGGAAGAGAGGAGTGAGCATAATATGTGACCACAGATCCAACCCACAGATGAGAGAGCAGACTGGGAGGAAGGAAATCAAGGCTGACAGTGGGGACCGCCTGCCTGCTCCCCCTGCGGCAGCTCTGCAGAGCAGCGCCAGAGGTCCCCTCCCTGACCCGAGCACTCACCCATTGCATGGGCATAGACCACATCGCTCAGCACCACCACACGGCTCTGCCGGTCGGGATAGAGCTCCCGAAAGGCCTCTGCGCAACGCTCGATATCCAGGGGCTGTTTCCCGAAGACATGTAGCACAGGGAGCTTCCTGCAGGGGCTGAGGCAGGCCGGGCCGTAGTGCAGCACCGCCTCGGCACACGCGTGCTCCGCGGCCACTTCGTCCACGCAGCAGCTGTAGAGACGCCCCGGTGTCAGACCGGCTCTGCACCGCTGAGCTCGTCCCACTCCGGCCCTCGCCCCTGCCAGGCAATGGACGAGCACCCCATTCCTGCCCGCGGAGGAATGCCGGGACCCCGCACTGCCCCACACCGACCTGCCGTACGTGGTGTCTCCTAGGACATACATTTCAGCCCCGGTCTCCGCCTCCATCCGGGCCGCCACCGCCGCCGCGTCCGCCAGGAGCTCGTCGGGGAACTGGAGGGCGACCTGTGGAACGGGGCACAGGGATGAGGCAGCAGGGAGGGGAGACCCACTGCCTCCGGCCTCCTCCGCCCCCGGCCCCGCTCACCTTGCGGAACCCGCCGTCCCGTACGAAGGCGGCAGCCCGGCCCATCTCGTAGAAGCCGTCGAGGTCGCCCCGCGGTGCCGATGGTGGTGGTGCCGCCGCCGCCGGGCTCAGCTCCCGCCGCAGCGCGGCCTCCCCGTCACTGCTGAAGGCCGTTGCCATGGCGCCGCGGAGCCGGGGCGCCACACGAGTACCGCGGAGCGGTCCTCCCCGTCCCCGGAAATCCCGCCCCTGGTGAAGCGGAGCCTATCGCGCCTCCCGCCATGGCGGAGAGGAAGAAGAGCAGCCAATTGGAGGGGGCGTTTTTCGCGATGTGTTATGGTCTATGTAGTTCCCTCGCTGCTGCCGGGCCCCTCAACCAATAAGCGGGCGCGGTAGAGGCGGTGGTGTCACGCTCCTCCCGCCCGGGCGCTGCGGTTCCGGTCACATGTGCCGCGCGGGTCAGGTGACGCGTGCGCTTCCGGCCCGCTCGGCTCCGTTCCGTCCGGTCGGTCCCGTCCCGCGCCGCCGCCATGACGGGGCTTGCGTTGCTGTACTCGGGGCTCGGCCTCGCCTTCTGGACCACGATGCTGGGCGTCGGTCAGCGCTGGGGCTGGGGTCACCGACAGCGGGGGGTCGCGGGGGCGGGCTGTGGGGCGGGGGTTGTGGGGCAGGAGGGGGTCTGGGCACTGCGGTTTGGGCTCAGAGAGGGGCTGTGGCGTGGAAAAGGAAGGAGGAAGCGGCGGGCGCAGCGCTGAGAGGCTCCCGGTGAGTGACAGGCTCATGGGAGGATGCGGGAGGGCTGGCCTGTGGCGCCGGAGCGCTGCTGTGGGGGTCCTCAGGCAGCATGGCACCCCGTGGTGCTCTCTGCTGCTTCCCTGGGGGGTTGGATCCCCAACAGTGTCGTGTAAATGCCAGGCACCCTTGGAAGTGTGGCTTTTGGTACTCTGAGCCTGTCCGGCTTGAGCAGCCCATCTGCTTTGTGTATGTGAGAGCAGGACGTTGCTGGGGCCAGTCAAGCATTCCGTTTGGATTTCGCAGACCAGGGGAGACAAAGGCAGGTGCTTGTTTCTCCAGGCTGTGACGGTGGATGTCTCCTGGGTTTGTCTCCTGCTTTGCCACAGCATCAGTAAAGGTGGAGTTTTGTCCGGATGATAGCAGTGCTGGTTTGGGGCTGTGCTGCAGCTTGCGGCAGCCCAGGCTTTGCTGCTGAACCCATTGGGCACAGGGGCTCTGAGGACTGCCCAGTGGGTAGTGGGTAGATTCTGTGCTGCAGCTGCTGGTTATTTCCTCTTTCAGTGGAGGGTGAAGTGGCCACAAGCCAGGCAGAGGCTGGAGAGACCTTGGTTCCTGCCTTAGCATTTGGATGTGGGAAGAGACCGAGTGAGAAGCATGTCTCACTCCCTCGTGTTTCCAGGGCCTGTTGAACCCAGTGCCGAGGTCAGGGCTGCCTTACTGGGTGCTCTGAATCATGGGCTCACACCAGCACAAACTTGACTGTCGGAAAATCTCAATGAGCTGAGCACAGATGTTCTGAACTTCCCCTTTCTTGCTATAATCTCTTTGTAGAGAAGGCATGAACAGGAAAGGCTCTTGCACTGTTGCAGTGGTGTCTCTTTAGTGCTTACTCTCCTTGTCCTGAGCCCTACTTTGGTGCTCTGGTCTTGTTGCCTTGATTCTTTTCTGTCTTTATGGCTACGGAGCTGGGAGATAGAAATCACAGGAAAGCCTCTTTCACCCTGTTCCTTTTGTATATGAATCCAAAGCTACACCTGCTCTTGAAGAGGTATAAGATGCCCTCAGGATCTGCCCTGAGCTGGTTGTAGCTCTTCTTTGCTACTCCTGGGGAGCGAGGGCAGCTGGGGCTGGTTGGGTTCAGTTCCTGCTCCGCCTGCTAAGCAACAAAGCCAAAACACAAGTCACAGGCTGGCTGGGCCCAGCACAGTAGAGATCATCCCTGAAGGTCGCCAGGCGTGCAGGCTGGGATGTGGCTTCTCTCAACGCTCCCTGGCCGTGCTGGCACCATTCCTCCTTTGAGTGCATTGTTGCAGAGGAGGGGGCACCTTGATTCTGCTTTGGGAAGAGTGACAGGCATCACCACTTCCCATTTCTGGGACAGCTCTCACAGCAGTGCTTTATGTTGGGGGGGGGTACTGAGCCCCTAGTGTGAGGTACAACACACAGGGATGATGGGGACATCTGTGCTGTAAGGACAGGTCTCCCTATGCTGCACTGCCAAGGCCTTCACATGGGATGAGTTGTCCTGCAGGACATGTTTTGTGGCCTCTTTGCTGCTTTGAAGCATGTCAAAAGTTTCCCATTTAATCTTTTCTTGGCTGTACACAGGGCTGACATCACACAGCCACTGGCTCTCATCAGCGATGGTAGAGGCATCTCTTCACCCTCCTTATCTGGTGTGGAGCAGACAGTGCCAATGCTGCCTGTGCTTATCTGTCCCTTAGGACTGGATCACCATCTATTTTCCAGCTGTGCACAGTGAACAATGTGAAGAAGAAGTGTCTCTTCTGGTCTGTAGCTGGTTTTCCTGCTCAAGAGTTCAGACCTAGGCAGGGGTTTGGTGCAGTTTGTGCTTGGTCTGTGCAGTGATGCTGGGTGTGACTCCCGGGTGCTATTCAGCATGGGAGAGGAGCACTCAGGGTACAGCAGGGCAAGCTGTCCTTGCAATCCCTTTCTGGAAAGGAAAAGCTTGTCTGGGTTTCTCAGGGCTGCACTTTGGTGTCTCCTGCCTGCGTTGGAATATGGTTTATCTGGAAATGACTAGCCCTGGGGGGAACGCTGAGGGCAACAACCATGTCTTGAGTATCCACAACCTTGGAAATGTGGGTGCTGGGGAGCAGCTGCAGCTTCTGGTGTTGATGGGATTCTGGGGAATGGTACAGACCATGGTGTGATGGTGATGGAGCAGCATGTGATGATCAGTCAGGGCACAGCCTTTCTCCTCTATGGGAAAGAAGAGCTGACAGCTGATCTCCATGTGCCATGGCTCTCCAGCAGAGCTCAGCCATTAAGTGATGTGGATGGAGGCCATGTTGGGGCTCAGGGCTGTGGGGTTGTCATTGCCAAAACCAGGACAGGGTTGCCCTTGAACCCCTGTAGCCCAGCACAGGCTGTGGGTGCTCAGCGGAGTCAGGGAACGAGTGCAGCACCCACTGTGATCCTCTGCTGGGTGAGGACCAAAGTATCACAGTGAGGTCTGTTAGTGTCACATGTTTGGGCTCTGTCCTGAACTGATGTGGGAGTGCTGGGATCACTGGGTTTGGATTTGGGGGGGGGTGTGGGGTGTGTGGACACCCTTCCTCACAGCCCTGCATGCCTGAGCCAGTCTTCCCAGTAGCCCGTCTGCATGCTGTGTTGTGCTCCTGGGACAGTTCAGAGGTGCGGGAGGAAACAGCAGTGCCAGGAGGTTGCTGGTGCCTGTCTGAAGGTTTCTGTGTCACTCTTGCTTCCCAGGGATCTGCTACACAATATTTGACTTGGGCTTCCGCTTCGATGTGGCCTGGTGAGTTCCCTGTGAATACTGTTATCTTCAGGGCTGTGTGAGGAAATGGGCAGTGTTGGCAGTGTGTGCAGGGAACAGCAATGGCTTTTGAGCAACAGGCAGTGGTCATATATCACAGGGCAATAAGAGCTATAGTGACCGGTGCCTCTTCTCTATGTGAGGCAGGATAGATGCAGCACATGTATATGTGGCTGGCTCCATATGGAGTCCTGGTGCAGCCATTACTGCCCTTCCCAGCCCAGGCTTCCCCTTCACTGTGAAATTTTGGGAGGAAGATCTCAGTCTATATGGGCAGTCTGCTGGTTGGCAGAGAGAAGCTCTCACGTCCACTGTCTGGCAATACCCAACCCATTCTGGACTGAGTGGGGGGTACCTGTTTTGGGGCTGTGAACCATGACTAGGGGGCTCATCCTGTGTGCTAACTCAGGGCACTTCTTTCTTTCCAGGTTCCTGACAGAGACCTCACCCTTCATGTGGTCCAACCTGGGCATCGGCCTGGCCATCTCCCTGTCAGTGGTGGGAGCTGCCTGGTGAGTGGGGCTGGCTCTTCAGCAGGCTCCTGCTGTCCTACCTCAGTAGCTAGGTGTACACTGTGGTTTTCCCACAGCAGAGCAGGCGCAGAACAGCATGTGCATGCAGGGGTGTGGAGCTGTGTGGGTCATTGCAGCAGTGGAGCCAGGTTGCTGTGCTCCTGGGGTGTCTCAGCAGATCACCTTACAGGTGGCGACATGGAGGCAGGGACAACCTTTGCTCTCTGGGAGCCATACACCTGAGCCCAGGCCATGAAGTGGTGGCTCTTGTGCCCCAGCAGTTCTGCTCATGTGGCTGGCGGAGCCTGGGACCACTTGTACCCTGGGGGTGGACAGTCAAGTCTGCAGTGTCCTGCAGCTGCATGCCCTGGTCTCTGCTCAGCTGGAAGATCCTGGCTTCCCTATTTCATTTTTCTATGAGTGCCATATCCTCCAGCAACCACACTTATCTGCCGCAGGGGGATTTACATCACTGGTTCCAGCATCATTGGTGGTGGAGTCAAAGCCCCTCGGATCAAAACCAAGAACCTGGTGAGGTAAGCCCGGACTTGAAGTTCATGCTCATGCTTTGCCTGAGCAGGGCAGGTCCCAGCCTGGTGCAGAGGCTGTCATATCTCTGGCTGGGTACTGCTGGCAGTCTGTTCCTTGCTGAGCTGCTGATGCTGTTTTCTCTCAAAACAAAGAGCTCTAAAGGAGCCAAAGTGCTGCCTTGAAGAGTCACTGTGTGATATCGTGCAGTGAATAAGCCCAGTGTGTTCAAAACAAACACCCTGACATCACACTTCCTGCCCCAGAAGAAGGTTCCCCTGGCCAGACCTTGCACAGCCTTTCCCTTAAGGAGCAGAAGGGGGCTGGTGGAGGGCAGGGCTCCCCAGGCCTGGTTCCCACAGGGCTGTTGCTCCTTATTCAGGTGGCACAGTGCAACCAGCACCCAGCTTTTCTGTTTGGCAGCTCCCCCTTGGTTGAGTGGAAAGCAGTGAGTAGGCTGGGCTGCCTTTCTGTCCTTGGCAGCAGTGGGGCAGTCTTAGATATGGCTGGAGGGGGGGCTCTGGCTGCTGGCTGGCTGGGCATGAAGTGGTGGGGGCTGCTCTGAGACATTGTGCTTAGATTTTGCTTTTGTCCCACAGCATCATTTTCTGTGAGGCCGTGGCCATCTATGGGATCATCATGGCAATTGTCATCAGTAACATGGCTGAGGTATGGGCTGCCCCTGTGGACCACAGTGGGCAACTGGAATGGGCAACTGAGCACAGACCAGTGTTGTGAGCAGTGGTCTTGTGGCAGCTTTGGACACTGTTGAGGCTCTGCGAGCCCTTGGGTTGGTGGTCTCTACAGTGGTTCTTGTGTATGCTGAAGAGCGCGTTGGAGAGCACACACAAGGCAGGGATCATGAAGCCACTTAGGAACATGCATTCAGGGACCAGCTCTGGCCAAAATGTGGTGGCCTTATGCTGTACTGGGGACAGGGACCTCTCTCAGACACCATTAACTTGCCATTAACCCAGCCCCTTTGCTTTCTCTCAGCCTTTCACTGCTGTCATCCCAGAGGAGATTGGAGCCAGGAACTACCACGCAGGTAAGGACTACTTGATCACTGAACACTGCGACACCCTGACTACTGCTTTCTGACCCACCTACTGTAGGTGTCTGACAGACAAGTGACTCCTCTGCCAAAAAGTGGCTTTTTAATTACCTTCTCAAGGCAATCCTGCACCCTGCTGGGTGCTGTCACTTGCTGGCCTGGAGCTGCAGGAGCTAGGATGCAGCCAGGAGGACACTGCTGGGCTTGACAGTTCTGGCTCTGCTGTCACCTGGAGGCAGAGCTGCTGCAGCATGCCCCAGGTGCAGGTAGAAGGGGGTTACCCCCTGCTCTCACAGTGTTTCTCTCTCACAGGGTTCTCCATGTTTGGGGCTGGCCTGACCGTGGGGTTGTGCAATCTCTTCTGTGGGGTCTGTGTGGGTATCGTGGGCAGCGGGGCTGCCCTGGCTGATGCCCAGAACGCCAGCCTCTTCGTCAAGATCCTGATTGTGGAGATCTTCGGCAGTGCCATAGGGCTGTTTGGGGTCATCGTTGCTATCCTGCAGGTACCTGCTTCCTGGGGCCACCAGATGCCTGTCACCCTGAGTGGTCTTCAGCTCCAGGGAGACACCCCTGGGCTCCAGCACCATGCTCTGCACTGGGACAGGGAGGCTCACAGGGTTTGGAGTGGCACAGCTCTCCCCACAGCATTCGGTGCCTGTGTGCAGTAGTGTGAACTCTTGGTGGTCCTTCTGAGCAACTGTCACTGAGTGCCTCACCTTGGGTGTACTCTGTGTGATGCTCATGTCTTATCAGTGGCCTGATAAGCTGTCTACAGCTTCTGGATAGTCCTAGGGTGCTTGGGTGGAACTGGGCTGCTGGGCTGGGGTGTATGGCACATCCTAACCTCTTCTCTGTTTTTTCTTCCTAGACATCTAAAGTAAAAATGGGCAACTGAGCCCTGTCCCACCCAGCCTGTTCCAGCCCACCCCAAGAGGTGCTGTATATACTTATTTAATGTTTCTATCCTTGACTGGGGTGGAAGCTGCCCGGCAGCGGGAGCAGGAGCCTGGCTGTGTAGAGCCCTGTCCCACCAACCCATCGGCCCGTCAGAAGAAACAAACTTCTCTGTGTGACAAATTCTGCCCCAGCAGCCTGGGCCTTGCTGCTGCGTGTCCCCGGTGTGTGTAGAACCTACCACCAGTGCAGTTCTGTGTCCGTGAAATAAATAATGGTTCTCGTCCAAGGATGCAGCTCCTCCTCTGCCCTGTAGGCACCCAGGAGGCTAGCAGGGACCAAGTGCTTTTTCAGGCTGTCCTGCTCAAGGCTCCCCCCTGGCAGAGTCCCTGCTCTGCTCCAAGAGCCTCGTGGTGCCCTCCCTGTGTGGGGTTAACTCTGCTGCCTGCTCAGCCCTCTCTGGGCTGTGGGAACTCTGCTTTGTGGGAAAGCTCTCCTTTGCTGCCCAGAACAGGTAGGAGGCTGCTGGAGCAGGCACCGGGGAGCCCCATGCTGCTTCTGCCAAGCTCCTACCAGCACTGGCACTGCCCCACACAAGGCATGCTGGAGCCACAGGCACAAGCTGGTTTGGGCTTTCGGCTCCCATCCAGGTAATTGAGCACACAGTGTCCATAGCCCCATTGTGTAGCTTGGGAGCACCAGAAGGACAGAGGAGCAAAGATCTTGCCCCTTCCAAGGCTGTCCTCCAGCCAGCAGCTCCTTCATGTGACTGCTGGCTGAGTGCTGCTGGGTGCCCAGGCTCCCCATTCTGCTGTGCTTCTCGGTCCTGGGGGAGCCCTGGCAGAGGTCCTGGGGTGGGGATGCTTTGTGCTCCTCTGCTTCCCTCTCTGGCTGCAGTGAGTACAGTGTGGGGAAGTGGCTGTGGGGAACTGGGCCTGCAGCTCATCTGCTGCTTGGGGGAAGGGAAAAACAAGGTCCTCCTGCCTCTGCTCTGCAGAGACCCTGGAGCCGATGCTTCTGCAATCTGCTGTATCCAGCACAAGCCCTCATCCTGCTGTGCTGCCAGAACACCTTTGCAGAGGAGGCATTGATCCCCAGTGCTGTGAGTGCTGTCGCAGAATGGATGTGCACCTGGAGCTGCCCATCTCTTTTCCACCTGGATGTGACAGGCTGGGGCAGTGGTGGGGCTGCTGGAGCCATGGAAGGGTTTGGTCATGCCTGCTGATTTTTGCCCTTGGGTTAGGACAGCATGACCTCTCTGAGGTCCCCTGGCTCTGCTCCACATCCTGCATGTTTCCAGATAGCAGTGTGTTTTAGCCCTGGGTGTGGGGAGCCCTTCTGGAGCAAACCAGACCGCTGCTCCTGCTGGCTGTCCTCTAGGGCTGGAGGCTGTGACAGCAGCTGCATGTGCCCCACATAATGGCAGGGACATAAGCTGGGCCCTGCCTACTCAGAAGAAAGGGTGTTGGGTGTTTTGCTCATCCCGTGCGAGGCCTGTACCTTCATCCTCTGGCATTACTGCTGCTGCAGGCCAGGGACACCTGATGGGGAGCTGCCATCTTATCAGACCCACACCAGGCTCATGGGGCTGCATTCAGGAAGGAGATGTCTGTGCCGGTGGTATAAAGCTGCTCCATGGGTTAATCTTCCTGGTTACTCAGGTGTCTTGAAAGGCTTACCTACTTGTATTTCAGGGATGGGTTTTGCCTTGTCCTGCCTTGGCTTGATAGAAGTCCACCCACTGTCAGAAAACTCCCCCTCTAAGGTGCTTTTGAGCCCTTCAAATCTCACCTGTGTGTATCACGGCCAGAACAGGCTCCAGACTCGTCCACGGGCCTCTTATGAGGACATGAGACCCATTAGAGCAGGGCTCATGGTGTCTGGGGTGGCCCACAGCCTGCCTCCCATGGAGAGGTGAGCATCCCCTGTGCTCCCTTGTTCCCGATCCATGCACCTGAGTTCTAGGACCTGGGTGTGCTAAATGCGTGCTGCCCAAGCACGGCGAAAAAGCTTAAGCTCCAGCATCTTGTATGTCTCATTTAAGGAGAAGCAGCAGCAGGAGATGAAAGATGATGTGGTGACTCCATATAAGTACTGGTGGGGAAATGCCACCTGCTGAAGAGCTGAACCAAGAGCCGGAGGCAGAAGCTGGACAAGTGCCAGCAGGGCTGTGCTGGTTGGGTGCACTCCAATCTCTGCTGTAAGGTTGTCTTACCGAGGGAGTGGCTGCAGTGCGCGGGGCAAGCCGTTGCTGCCATGAGTGACCTGACACAGGCACAAGCAAAGGGAACAGGGGCTGACCCATCCATCCCATACCACCGGATTGCTGGCAAGAAGGGGCAGGCTGTGAGTGGCACCGAAGTTACTCCTGTTGGGCCGAACTCGCTGTGGGACCAGCCCGAGATCTTTTGTTGATGTTGTGGTGGGGAGAGTGGAATTCGCAGCGTTCCCTAGCAATGGAACAGCTTGGTGGGGGGAGAGGAAGGAAGGCACGGATAAGTCCTGACGGGCGCTGAACCCAACACTCGGGACGACCCTTGGGTGTCTCCCGGCAGCGGGAGGGAGGGGAGACGGGAACACCGAGATGCTGCGTGCAGGGGTGCCCGTGCCGCGCTTGTGCCCAAGGCCTGTACCCATCGAGCATCCCGCGGAGGGGAGGGCTCTGCGCCCGCCGGTTCCCGGTCCCCCCGAGGCTCCCCCGGCCCGGCGGAAGCGCGGTCCCGGAGCGAAGGGCG